>NW_019104791.1:92706-125650 GCF_001995035.1 Momordica charantia
CGATCCACTTCTAACAACTGACACAAAGGTTTAGAAATTTTCACAAAATCTTTTATAAAACGACGGTGGAAACCCGCGTGTCCTAAGAAACTTCTAACACCTTTTATAGTAGTGGGAGGGTTAATATGGCAATCATGTCTATCTTGGCCCTATCGACCTCAATTTATTTTCCTGAAATTTTATGACATAAGACTATACCTTCACATACCAAAAATGACACTTCTCCCAATTAAGAACAAGGTTAGTCTCTTCACATATTTTTAAAACATTCTCTAAATTCTCTAAACAAACATCAAACGACTCACCAAACATAGAAAAATCATCCATAAATATCTCTACTGTGCTTTATACCATGTCATAAAAAATAGAGGTCATGCATCTCTGGAAGGTGGTAGGGACGTTAGAAAGATCGAACGACATCCTCTGGAATGCAAATGTCCCATAGGGACACGTGAAAGTAGTATTTTCTTAGTCCTCCGGAGTTATTGTAATCTGGTTTGTAACCAGAATACCTATCTAGAAAGTAATAGCATTCCTTCTCTGCAAGACGATCCAGAATTTGGTCAACAAAGGGAAGTGGAAAATGGTATTTTCGAGTTACCTTGTTTAAGCGACGGTAGTCCATGCACACTCTCCAACCAGTCACAGTTCTTGTCGGGATCAACTCATTGTCATCGTTAGTTATCACCGTCAGACCACCTTTCTTGGTAACGCATTGAACCGGGCTAACCCAACTGCTATCTGAAATGGGGTAGATGACACCAGCGTCTAACCATTTTACTATTTCCTTCTTGACCACTTCTTTCATTTTGGGGTTGAGCCTCCTTTGGCTCTCGATAAAATTGGTGGCTCCTTCTTCTACGATGATTTTGTGCATGCAAAAAGTTGAGCTAATTTCTCTTATGTCCGCTATGGTCCATCTGACGGCTCTCTTGTACTAAGACAACACCTGCAAAAGCAAAGATTCATGTTCATTAGTCAAATACGAAGAAATGATAATCGATAAAGTATCCTTTAAACCCAAATAAGTATATTTTAAATGAGAGGGTAGGGGTTTCTTCTCCAATTCTGGAGGTTCAATGATGAAAGGTTGCAAGGCTTTCAAATCAGCTACTGGTGGCTGCAGAAACTCAAAATGTTCAAATTGTGTCAAAATTGCGCCAGGCGCAATTTTTCCTTCTTTTTCTGCAGCCTCCAAATCTGCTTCTAAGTTTTCCACAATCATTTGCCGGAGTTCTTCCAAAGTTGCCCCTATTGTAGAGCACTCCTCAACTTCACATGGGAGACGCATCGCATCAAGGACGTTGAAAGTGACTTGCTCATCATTGACCTTCATAGTGACCTTTCCTTTCCGAACATTAAATACTGTCTCCAGTTGCTAAAAACGGCCTCACAATAATGATCGACACCTCAAGATCTGCTTCACAATCCAAAATTATGAAATCGACGGGAAAAATAAACTTATCAACTTTAACAAGCACATCCTCCATTTTCCCTTCCGGTTTCTTAATGCACTTATCAGCTAGTTGCAAAGGGACAGTAGTAGGACGAGCTTATCCTATATTTAACTCTTTAAATATAGAAAGAGGCATAAGATTAATACTTGCACGTAAGTCACATAATGCTGTTCCTAAGTTCTTACCACCTATTGAGCAAGGAATACTAAAACTATCTGGGCCTTACACTTAACAGGCAGTGGATTCCCTAGAGCATTACTACTGCAGTTTGTCAAAGCGACCGTCTCATGTTCTCTTAACTTCTTACGCCTAGAAATAATATCTTTAAAAAACTTGGTGTAGTTAGGCATTTGCTCTAAGGCATCTATGTGAGGTACATTTATATGCAATTGTTTTAGAATCTCAAAGAACTTAAAATGACTATCTTTATTCTTTTTAACTAATTTTTGGGGGAAAGGTGGAGGGACCATAATATTACCTACCTACAGAGTAGTGCAAGGCACTACTTGCTTACCTCTATCAACCTTTTTACCTTTCTCTTATGAACTTACGGGTTATGCTTTCTCTTCCGGTTGTGGAGTGGAGATGGATGCAGGAACAGGTGTAGCCACATTGGTTCCTCGATCTGGAAGTGAAGGTGCATCATAACACAGTCAGCTTCTTGTGATGATCGTCTTACACTGCTCTTTACCTTCACAATCTTGCTTCGGATTCTCCGTATGTCGTGGCAGGGTACCTTGTGGTATAGATTTTAGGTCATTCTCTATCTGTCCCACTTGCATCTCCAAGCTTCTCATCACACCATCATTCATTGTGATGAATTCTTTCATCATGGCCTCCAAACTTCCGTTGTTACCACTTTGCTGAGTGTTATTTTGAGCTCTTTGTTGATTGTACTATTGTGGCGGCAACGTAGGTTGAGTGGGAAAACCAAGAGGGGTGTAGTTTTGTTTTTATTGTTGAACGGGTGCTTGTGTACTGCTACTAGCTCCTCATTGGTTACTTTAAGAGAAGTTTGGATGGTGCCTCCATCTAGGGTTGTTGGTATGTGAATATGGATTGAAGTTCCATTAGGCACCTTGACCAACATAAAAAACATATGCTCGAATAGCTGGAAAATTCTCATATAAGTGGTTATCACCACAATAAACACAAGATGTATCTGAAATTTGTAAAACAGGTGAGGGTTCAAGAATCGCCGCGAAAGTGGCAGTTTTGGTTTCCTTCTCCATTATCATTCAACATCTGGTTCATAGCTGCCATTTAGGCTTGCATTGAGGGTATTGCGTCTAACTCAAAGATTCTGACTGATGCTTGCTTCATTGTCAATGACCTTTCTATTTTTCCTTGGTCATTAATGTTTGTCATCTTGTTCAAAATATCAACGATCTCATTAACCAACTTTTCTAACAATGAGTCATTGGCTGTGGTGTTTAACATCATTCTCAGTGAACGATCCAATCCTATATATAACTATTCTATCTGCACACATGTGGGCAATACATAGCTCGAGCATCTTCTAAGTAGCTCTTTGAAACGCTCCCAAGCTTCTTGAACTGCTTCGTTCTCCTTTTGTCGAAAATACACAATGTCTTCTCGAAGGTCTGCATTCCTGGCAAAGTGTGGTACTTTTCCAAAAATTTATCCGTCAATTTCGTCCACATGGTGATAGAATTCGGTTCTAGCGTGTTTAGCCAAGTCCTTGCACCGTCCCTGAGAGAAAAGAAACCTTTTTAGTCTTAGTGCATTTTTAGAGATATCAAGAAGTTGAAATGCAATAGCTATTTCAATGAAACATTTAAGATAGCAAAATGGATCTTTGTTATTTAATTCTCCGAACGGGCCATCGTCTGCAACATCTGAAACATGACTGGCTTAAGCTTGAACTGTGCAGCTTGGGGTAAAGGATTACTTATCCCTGAATTTAAGTTGTGTAACGCATGAGTGACATAGTTCCGCATGTCTACATCTCGGTTATCTGGTAGTAGGATCGGATTAGGCACTTCTCCTGCTTGGTTTGCTGGTCTTCACCTACCATATCTCCATTCATAGGTGGATTTTGTGGAGGTGGAGGATCTTGTGGATTTCTATTCATCTCGATGGTCTCTTCTTCAACTTCTTTCTCTTTTGATTTTCTCTTTCTTTTCTCAACCTCCGTTCACGCTTTATCCTTTTAAAGGTTCTTTCAATCTCTGGATCAAAGGTCAAGACCCTGTGCTCATACACAACTCTCTTAAAGGTTAGATATAACAATTGAGTACAATGACAGAGTTATGCAACAATCACACATAAAACAATTCACTTAAAAAGAATATGATTTGAAAACTTAAATCCCCAGCAACGGCGCCAAAAACTTGTTGGGACTTTCTCTACCTTTAAAAAGATTAGAGACTCGTGCAAGTGCACACAGTCAAAAGTAATACTTGGGAGTAATCCAAGGTCGAATCCTCAGGGAACTGTTGCTTTCAAAAAAGTTTTTAAGAAGTGAATGATTCAAATATGCAATTGTGATTTATGGAGAAAAAGATGATAAAAAGTGTTGTTTGGGGTTTGAAATGTCAAGCAATATTATAAAACTCAACTTCTTTGATTCCTACCTTAGTTTCAATGTAAAATATGGAAAATAAACACTGTTGGGAAAATGCACCAGACGCAATTCTAGTTTTTCATAGGAATTTGAGTTCTACTCTTTCACTATCGCTTTTGGTTGCTGTAGAGGCTAGGTTAACCTACAATCATATGTCTATGTGTGATTACAATCCTAGAGAATATTTATCAACTCATTTGCATTATGGCTCAGAGGGCCTATGTCTATGACCATATTTTATGCACTTATGTCTAAGTCACATCCCATATTGATTTCCTATTATTTTACCTAACTCACCCTTCTCAGAGTTTGGCTTTAGTGTATAAATCAAAATCCCACTGCCCAAATGGAAAAAGATACGTAAAGAGAAGTTCTTAGAAAGCAACCCAAAAAAGTGTTAGGCGTAATCGGGGAAAAATCGCGAGTGTGTTGAAAATCAAATCATTTTGACTAAGGCATTCCAGAAAGAGGTTGATAACTACTTTGGTGCATAATTAAATGAAAGAAAATGCACGAAAACATAAAGGAAGTATTTTTCATTGAATTAAAACGAATAAATAAGTCGTACAAGAAGTTCTAGCTTGACCCTCTTCTCTTTCGAGAGTGAGGAGAGTGTAAACTCGCTAAAGAACTTAAAAGAACACAATAAATGAAAAACAAAGCGTAGAACTTGAATTAAGAGCAATACGGTAAGCAAAAGTATGAAAATACAAGGAAATAACAACTAAAATGTAATAGTAAAGCCTAAGAACGAGTTCTACAATGAAGGATGAAGTAAATGAAGCTGAAAACGAGCTTAGAAGGGAAGATTTGCTGATGGAGGAATGACTTTTTTATATAGGCCCTTGAAATTGTTGAATTTCCCACCATTTTAGGTGGACATGAGTTGAGATTCACTTAACTACTTCCATTTGACTTAGACTCACAGTTGTAGCTTGATTCAAACACATGGGAAATGTCCTCCTTGCCCTTCATTAATCATAACACACGTTTTGACAAAGTTTGACTCCCAAATTGTGTCAGGCGCAATTCCTGCAAAACAGAGAGAGAAAGTATTTTTGCATAGTTCCTTGTAGGCTTGTGCTTGCTTATTAAAGAGCTGATTCACCACAAGCAATCAAGTGAGCATCTCCAAAAGGGTATCCACACCAAAAGTTTGATTACATTGCGTTCAGTTTGAGCTGGGCGTTCTTACAAATCTACATGCTCTCGAAACTAGATTCACACGTTCTTTCTTGTCTCCAGCAACATCCACCCTACCAAAATGAGAGAAGCCGAGAGGTCAAGTAAGGGAGAGAGTGAGTTTATAAATTGTTGTTTTGTTCTAATCTTTACTTGTGTAGGATGGAGTCAATATTGAAGATTTCACAAGGAGCCACGACCAACTCCAAAGAAGAAGGAGTAAGTCCACATTGTAAGTATTCATTAGATGTTAGGAGATCTCTCAATGCATAATCTAGGGAAGACTCCTTGGAAGAACATAGAAATAATCTTTCTTACATTATATGCATAATAAATACCACACCTTGTAGGTTCGTATTGATAGTGGTAGTTTCACTAATGTAATTAATGCCATAAATTTCTCTAACTGAAAACATGGACAACTCTAACTCAAGACAACCAACAAACAAGATAGAAGAATTGACAAAAGAAGTTAATACTTTCGAAGCCCTTCCAAATGAAGCATCTACCAATTCTTCGAAAACATGAGCTTTTAAGAAAGAAATCCCTTTGAGCTCTACCATCTTGTGCTACATCCCTTTGTCTTGACGAAAAAAGGGTGAATCACCATTCATTGAGCACTCCAAGAATTTGAAGTCGGTGAAGTAGAAATGCTACAGGAGAATTTCACTTTGCCTCTTACTAAGATATCATAGCAAGGGATTAAGAAATCTGAAGATCTCTAAATGAAAAAGGCTCTTCCTGAGAAAAGTACAAAGGACGACTTCACAACTCACATTGGGTTCAAAAGTTTAAGAATTTTCGATGACAAGCAGGAACTTTCTGCAACGCAAAAAAAGCTTTTGAAATAAGGTTATAACATACCTGCATCAAAGGTTGGACTTGGTTATAAACCATAAGAACTAGTGTATATAGCTAAAAAGGGAAAAGAGAGAGTTGAGAATACCAATCAAATCACGGTCAAGGAAATTGATGACTCAAAGGAAAAGAAAGTTCATAAGAATCAAAGAATTTCGGTCTTCAATCGCATGCAAGTTTCGGTTGTCTATGTCTCAGTGCACCAAATGTTGAACACGGGATCAATAAAAATGGAAAACCAACATTTGAGACATGGTCCTCGACTTTCAGCTTTTCAAAGACTAACTGTATCAACATCATAGGTGACAGATCAACCTTCAAGATCCGTCTTCGATCGCCTTAAAAAAATAGGTGATCAACATAAAGTCCAATCAAAGTATTTGGAAATGAGCCAACTTAGTGAAATGAAATATGGTAATAGACTTCACAGCTCTGACCCTTCACGAATGAAAAGAAAGCTTTCAGTGCTCATAAACACAGTGGGTTCGTTGAAAGTAAAACGACAGTTAATCATTTTAACTAATCCTACTGAGGAAGACCAAGGACATGGCGAAAATGATGTTAGGTTTTGCACATCTCTTTTGATGAAATATCAGACGATGAAATATCGGAAGAAGATATCGAAGAAGTGTCGTTAACATTAGAAGATGGCAGTCAATTGACTATTGACCAACTTAAGGAGGTGAACCTCGGCACAGCAGAAGAACCGCGTCCAACCTTCATAAGCACTTCACTTAGTTGCTATGAAGAAAACAGATACATGGGTCGGCTCACAGCATACAAAGACATATTTGCTTGGTCTAATAAAGAGATGCCAAGGCTCGACCAAAAGGTTGCAGTCCATCACCTTACTATTAAGCAGGAATATCGACCAGTAAAACAGGCAGAACGGCGATTTCGGCCGAATCTTATACCTCAAATTGAAATCGAAGTCAACAAATTGATAGAAGCAAGTTTCATCCGTGAAGTGAAGTATCCAACATGGATAGCAAATATTGTTCCGGTTAAAAAGAATAATGGTCAACTTCATGTGTTGACTTCCGTGACTTGAATAATGCATGCCCCAACGACGATTTTCCACTACCCATCACTGAAATTATGGTTGATGCTACAACGGGACATGAAGCCTTGTCTTTTATGTATGGGTCATCAGGATACAATCAAATTCCGATGGCTCTTGAAGATGAAGAAATGGTCGCACTCCGAACTGCAAAAGCTATATATTGTTACAAAGTGATGCCTTTTAGATTAAAGAATGCCGGAGCAACCTACCAACGTACTATACAAAAGATCTTTGATGATATGCTCCATAAACATGTCGAGTATTATGTCAATGATCTCATATTAAAGTCAAAGAAGCAAGAAGATCACTTAGAAGATTTAAGAATAGTCTTTGAGTATCTAAGGAAGTATCAATTGAAAATCAATCCGCTCAAATGTGTTTTGGCGTGAAATTGGGAAAGTTTCTTAGTTTTGTAGTAAGGCATGGAGGAATTGAGATTGACTAGTCTAAAATTGATGCCATCCAAAAAAATGCCGAAGCCACGAAACTTGCACAAATTGAGGAGTCTCCAAGGACATTTGACTTACATAAGAAGATTCATCTCAAATCTCGTTCGTCGATCTCAACCTTTTCAACGGTTGATGAGGAAAGATGTAACCTTTGAGTGTGATCAAGCATGTCAAAATGCTTTCGATAGCATAAAAAAAAGTATTTGCTTAATCCACCCGTCTTGAGTGCCCCTACAGCAGGAAAACCTTTAGTGTTGTATATTACTGCATAAGAGAGGTCACTTGGAGCATTACTCGTGTAAGAAAGAGAGAAAGAGAAAGAGTACGCCTTCTACTATCTAAGTAGAACCCTAACCGAGGCTGAGCTAAACTATTTACCCATTGAGAAAATGTGTCTTTCACTCTTCTTTGCCATCGACAAATTGAGACATTACATGCAAGCCTTCACAGTACACTTGGTGGCAAAAGCATATCCAATCAAATATGTCTTATCCATACTAATTATCTCATGACGGTTGGCTAAATGGGAAATCTTACTGCAACAGTATGACAAGGTCTATGTTCCGCAAAAGGCAGTGAAGGGACAAGCCGCGTAGATTTTTTAGCAAACCATCCAATCCCGTCGAATTGGAAATTATCTGAAAGCTTGCATGATGAAGAGATTTTCTATATTGAAATCACTAAGTCTTTGATAATGTATTTTGATGGCAGCTCAAAGGAACGGTGCGGGGGCACGTGTAATCTTCATCTCACCCAAGAAACACATGTTACCATAGAGCTTCACATTTAGCTAGTAATGTTCAAATAATGTTGCTGAATATCAAGCATTTATTATTGGTCTTTAGATAGCCCTAGAAATCGGTGTGACATATATGCAAATCTATGGAGACTCGAAATTGATAATCAATCAATTACTTCTTGAGTATGAGGTAAAGCATGAAGACCTAATACCTTACTTCAATTATGTCAGACAATTGTTGGAAAATTTTGAAACTCTAACTATGGAGCACGCTCCAAAAGCGGAAAACAAAAGGGCATATGCATTGGCAAATTTTGCTAAGCTCTGACCATTTCGGAAGATGAGGTTTTAAAATCCTACTTTGTCAAAGATGGATCATACCACCAACTCGAAGTGAGAGTCAAGAAACAAATGTAATATCCGTCTTTGTGATTGAAGAAGAAGATTAGCGACAACCAATTATAGACAATATACAAAATGGGAAGCTCCCTGTAGATAATCGACATAGAATTGAAATACGAAGAAGGGCAGCTCGTTTCATCTATTACAAAGAAACTCTATATTGTCGTTATTTCTTTGATGCTTGGGAAAGGAAGAATCGATAAAAGAATTAGAGGAAGCTCATTGAGGCATGTGTGAGGCTCATCAATTCGGACAAAAGCACCACTTTCACCTCTAAAGAATGGGCTACTATTGGCCTACAATGGTTCAAGACTCAATGAAAGATGTAAATAGATGTGAAGCTTATCAGTTTCACGCTAATTTCATACATCAATCTCTGGAACCACTCCATCCAAATATAGCTTCATAGCCTTTTGAAGCTTGGGGACTCAATCTCGTCGGCCGTATAACTCCCAAATCATCAGCATGACATTCTTACATTCTCGCAAGAATGCATTATTTCTTAAGATGGGCTGAGGCTATTGCACTAAAAAAAGCTAAGAAATAAAAGGTGGCAGAATTTATTCCCACTCACCTCATCTATCGGTATGGCATTCCACATCGTATTGTGATAGATAATGGGAGACAATTTTCAAACAGCTTAATAAACCAATTGTGTGAAAAGCTTGGCTTCAAGCAATATAATTTGTCAATGTACAACACTGCAGCAAATGGGTTGGCAGAAGCATTTAATAAAACGTTATGCAACTTATTAAAGAAAGTAGTCTCCAAGTCGAAACGAGATTGACAAGAAAGGATCGAGGAAGCATTATGGCCGTACCGAACCACCTCTCCCACCCCGACCTGTGCTACACCTTATTCTCTTGTCTTCGGAGTAGAAGTTGCGTTTCCCCTAGAAAGAGAAATTTCATCTTTGCGAATGGCGGTGCAAGAAGGGCTAATAGTGGAAGATAATGCTCAACTACGTCTTTAAGAGATGAAAGCATTGGATGAAAGAAGATTGGAGGCTCAGCAAGCTTTAGAATGCTACTAAGCACGAATGTCTAAAGCCTTCAACAAAATGGTACGACCTCGATCATTTAAATTGGTGAGCTTGTACTTGCAGTTCGAAGACTGATTATTACAACTTGACATACAAAGAAGAAGTTCACTCCAAAATGAGACGGACCCTACGTTGTAAAAGAAGTCTACACAAACGGAGCACACAAGGTCGTAGACAAAGACATGTTAAGAATTGGCCCAATAAATGGCAAATTCCTGAAGAAATACTATGTTTGAAATGTAATGCTCCTTATCGCAAGAGCCTAAACTGCACGGTACTCCTAGCCCACATGAGTTTAAAAGGTGAATGGCCAAAAAAAAAACAATTGTAAATGAACTATGTTATGACTTGATCCCTTTCTTTAAAAGCGTATGTAGGTAGCTTAGAGAAAATTTTAAGTTCAATCCAAGTTATAAAAAAAACAAAAGTAAATGAACTACATTATGACTTGATCCCTTTCTCTAAAAAAAAGGTATGTATGCAGCTTAAATTAAACTTTAAGTTTAGTCCAAAAAATATATATATTGAGTCATGAATAGAGAAAATATTCCTCCAAATATAATAAAAAAAAATCCATACATGAACAAAAAAAAATGCAAACAAAAGCATACAAATGTCTAAAATCTCGACACTCACTCGAAGTCCTTCAACTCTTGTTGCGCATCCATTAAAAGCTCGTGAAATTCATCGAGCAATATGACTTCTACATCATTCACAACTGGAGTACTTTCAATGTCATCCATCTTCTCTCGCACTTTAAAAGCATCAACCTTTTTTGGTCTAAGTACCCATCCTGATCAAGAATAAGCTAGGAAACGTCACCTTGTTTAGCTCGAGCATCTTTAAGTTTGGTTTCCAAATCTTCCTCCTCTTGCAATATTTGTGCATATTGTTGTTGTAGCTTGTCTTTATCCTCAAAGGCATGTTGCTCGTCACATAATATCTTCTCCAAACTAAGTTTGCACTTCTCCATTTGGCGGAAATTACTTGCTAGAGTCAACCAAGAAGAAACTAAGGATTGTAGGTTGTCGTAAGTTGCCGCCTTCTCAAAATAGTCACCTATAAAATCTTGGAGAAAAGCAAAATTAACTACATGCGTCCTCGAAAGAACATGAAAAATTTTGCACGCCTCTGGTTCAAGAGATGAAGCCTTATCAATTGAAGTGTGTATAATACTCTTATGTAGAATGTCCCACATAGTTGAAGCAACTTGTCGTTGAACGTCAGAAATTGCAGCATCAAACACATATGTTCTAGACTTTAGGACATGAACATGTACTACCTTTTGGGCTGGTGCACGATTCTCAACCATTTCAGCTAAGGGTGAGAAGGAACTACAACCCCATCAGTTGGCGCCTTGAACCCCCAACACAAGTAGCAGCAAGATCGAGGACATTAGGACTCATCAAACATAATAGACTACTTGCCCCATATCTTCATGAATGAGACCATCCAAAGGTGACTATAAGTTAAATAAAATAAGAGGATTGTTAAGAAAAATAGTAATAATCATAGAAGACAAGACAAATACAAACAAGAAAGTAAAAAAAGAATTACTAACCAACGGTGTAGTACGAAGAGCAGGACATTCTGAAGCACTTGCAATACCATCGAAGAATTTGTCATCACAAATTGCTATCGACTTCGATTTCTTTGATCTCTTCCAATGATGATCCCAAAAGACAATGTGCCTCTAGCCAGCTTGGATAGTGATGCAACATACTATCCAAGCTGGCTAGAGGCACATTGTCTTTTAGGATCAAATTCTGAAAGGCACACTATTGGTGGTGCATACTTATCTTGACATCAACATAGGGCTTGTGGGCTTGACGCTGGTGGTATAGAAGATCACATAGTTTTTCTTGGCTTAGATCCACATTAACGTCCTTCTTATAGTTGAGCAAGTCATGCAGATCATTCTTGCTCAACTCACCCACGTTTGCTTGTGGATGAGTTTGGTCGTCACACCTCTTGCTCTTAGTATGGTATCGTGGAGGCAGGATCTCGTATGGTGGAGAAACCTAAAGACGACTCCCGTGACTCATTTTTCCACCGTCTAGATCATCTTTCCTTTTTCAGGATCCCTCGACGAATCGTTGGGAAAAGAGATGCTAGTGTGGTTCCGTGGTGGCTTTCTTTGTGTTAATAGAGCCGAAACTTAGGTACTATATCTTCTTTTGGCCGTTGAACGTTCCGATTAATTCAAACATAATGACTATGCTTTTGTTTTGGAATAGTAGAATGACTGATTATGTTGGTGGCAATAGTACAATTTTCCTCCCTTCGATCGTCATCGTGAAATTGATCAGAGTAAGACGCTCGATGGTGGTCAGGTCTGTGAGAGGGACTGAGACATTTGCTTCCTTCAATTTTTAGCCCTATTCCATGATTGAGTTGATCGTCAAGCGGATTCATTACTATAATGAGCATAACTAGGATAGAGCCAAGCTTTGATCATTGATCCCCATAGATGGTTCAGCTATTGTAACGTGATTTGGAGACATTAGAACTAGACGATTTGAATTTGACTCGATAGTTTTCGAGTAATGTGGAAGACAAAATATTGACTAATATTGGTGGGTTAAAGATGCCATGCATAAAGAAAGGGCAAGCTACATATGTCAGTACAATAACTTACGAAAAGAGAGAGAGATTTGTGTTTGATGTGTAGTGGGTTGTGTATTTCTTACCTTTATTGGCATTGAAACCCATTGTACTTATAAGAGTCATGGCATTTATTTCTCAAATAAATTTAGAGTGGAAGGCAAGCTTGCATGAAGCTTTGTGCATCACGGAGGCGTGTGAGCGGGGCGATGGGCCGAAGTGGAGCCATCCACACCATGCTAAACATGGCACGCAGGTGGGCAGGCTGGTAGGCTACAATGGTGGCATGCACACCACCCTCCAGCCGAGGTGGTTGTAGTGGGCACAACGGTGTGTGGCCATGAGAGTTGTGTTTGCTTAGCATGGGGAAGAGTTGCGTAGCCGCAAGGCCCGCAATTCTTTAGCGTGGAGAAGGGGCGACGCAGCCACGTGGGTCGTGCTCGCTTGGTGCGGAGAAGGGTTACACGGGTGTGGACGTCGCACTCTCTTGGCGTGGATAGTAACATGGGATGCTATATGTCTCACATGCATTGGTTAGCTTGAGAGGTTGGGTTGGCGAACCTGTGAGGTCGAGGTGACGGACCTATGCCCCCGAGGCCGAGATGATGAGCCAAGGTGGCTTACCAGTGCAGTTGAGGTGGCTTACCTGTGCAACCAAGGTAGCTGACTTGTGCGGCCAAGGGTGTCGAACCTAGCTATGTGGTCTCGGTCTTGGTTATATGTTAAGGTGGCAGATCTGAGTAGTCGAGGTGGCAAACCTGTGGTGTTGCGACCGAGGTGATGAGCCAAGATGATGACTACACTGCCTAGTGCATCTCCATCTTCAGAGGAAGATCTCAAGAGGAGTTTAGCAAATTCCCTATAAAAGACGTGAGGAGTTGAGCAAATTCCCTATAAAAGACGTGAGGAGTTGAGTGCATCAAAGGTAAGATTTTTTAAGAGGAGTTGATCTCTTCCGTCAACTCATCCCCAACAATAATACTCTATCTTTTAATATTTTCTATGGGTCTAAGGAGCCACCCACTCGAACTCGGTTGCTGACCAAAAAAATTACTGATTAACCCGATCCGACCAAAGTTGAACTAAACCAATTCAGTTTTTTCTTTTTATCAAACAAAACTGATCGGACCCGAACCTATTTATAAACCTATAGTTGTCAGTATTATATGCTCCGACAAGCAAATAAGAAACATCTTTAGTTTTGCATTTCTAGCCTTCATTCTTCTCAAGAAAGCAGCAGATTATTTTTTTTGTTTAAGCTTGTTATACTTTTTCGTCATTTTAGTCCCTTCATTTTATTTTTAATCTTATTTTTCTATCACAATTTCAACACGATATTACAATCAATATAGTTTTTTTAAAATGTAAATATTACTTTATACTAAAAAGTTTCCAATATGTATAAAATTTGTGTTAAAATTTTGTAGAGAGACTAAAATTATCGCTTTTTAAAAGTATATGGACTAAAACGAACCAAAGTTAAAAGTATATGTTGAAAGTAAAATGACTAAAATGAACCAAGTTTGAAAGTATAGGATCAAAATAGTATTTTAAGTTTTATTAGCAAAAATCGATAATTGAATAACACTTAAAAATTCCAAATTTCAATAAAAAAAAATGTCGTTTTGTTCAAATCCTATTAATTGTGTACTAGACATATATTTTATACATTGAATGCACATGAAAATACATTTTTAAAGGTTCTTTAAAAAAGTTTATTAGGTCAAATTTGCAGTCCTCATTTTAAATCCTTTTAAGTTTAAGAAAGATTGCAACATTTATCTAAATTTTAAACGAAATTTATGAAATTGAAAGTTGATGATAAAAATAGATACTACTTGTTACCCAAATTCAGGGCAAAGATTAATCTTTTCTGTCAAGCTAAAATTCAAGGTCACGTATTATCTTAGTCAAGTGTTTTTTCAAATAGTTTTCTTTATTAGCTAAAACGGAGGGTTCAATACTATTTGTCTCTAGGTGTTTTTTCAATATTAGTTTTCTTAATTTATAAAGTTTCAATTTTGTAACTTGAGGTTTCAAAACTATATATATATATTCTAAAACATGGTTTCATAATCCATCAACTTAATATTTTAGATTTATTCATAATTTAATCATATTTAAAATAACCTGAAGGTTCCGTATGAGAATGAAGGAGAGAGTGTTGAGATATGTAGGATAAATTTTACCCTAATTCATTCCTTTATCATCGTCACTTCAACATCGATAGTTAATAAAAAAAATCTATAAATTAGTCTCTATATTTTCAAATTTTTGTCTAATACCACTAATAAACTATGGTGTTCCACTATTAACGGATATTATCTAATTAAATCCACCCGTTCAGGAAAAAACAAAAAAGAAAAAGAAAAAAGAGAGAAATAATAATAAATGGAAGTAATTAAAGCAGGTTTTGACGAAACAATGGAGAGGGAGCACCTGACAGAGCATTGAGTCCATTGAAGCAAGTTCTGACGAAGGAGGTGGCGCCGCCGCCATTGGCGGAGGTTGGTTGGAGTTCAACGTCGTCGTTTTGGTTATCTCCGGTTAAGAGCGGCGCATCCATTGAAGAGAGGGAAGGGAAGGGAGAAGCTAAAATAATGAAGGGAGAATAAATTATTAGGCCAATGGCGCTTCTGCGGTCACACTGCCACTCAATTGCTCCAAATTGTGTAGTATTTATGGTCAGCAGGAAATAAGAAATCAAAGGCTTCAAGCAAAAGGAAACACAGAGATATTTTAAAATTTTATAAATAATTTCCACATGGGCGTTTGAAAAGTTTATGTTAATTTTGATTATGAATTAATTTTCTCTTTAATTTGAAAAATTTTCTATTTGAATATAAGATTTCGTTTTAAAATTTGTTCAAAGTTTTAGGATTTAATTAGGCTTAATAGGTTCTACTTTTTAGAAAATATCTAGAGGCCAAAAAAAAAGTTAGGAAAAGAAGCAAAATAGCAATAAGGTTTGTGTTTTTCAAATATAGCATTTTTTTTTTTTGGTAAATTGCACAACCCACCCCTAAAGTATGATAGTTGTTGCAATTATACCCCTAAACTTTCAATGGTAAAAAATAAACCCTCAAACTTTGATAAGTGAAAAAATTGAACCCTTCAATATTGAGTTTTAGAAAATAAACCCTCAAATTTTTATGAGTGGTGAAATTGCACCCGTAAATATTTTTAATAGTAAAAATAAAGCCCTTAAACTTAAAAAATTTACATGTATTTTAGTCCGTTTCTCTCCACAAACCCTTTAAACGAGGATTAGAGGGAAAATCAAAACTCTGTCACGCAAAATATTGAAATTCAGATTCTGTTTAACACCAAATTCTCTTAACGAATACTGAAGAATAGGAATACACATAAAATTTCACCTCTTCAATTGAGAAACAGATTCTGTTTACCCCAACAATTGTCTCACCCACTCTCTTTGTAATTTTTTACTTGTGTAATTGAAAACGTTGAGGGCTTATGATTTTGTTTTCCTGGAATTTTGTTTCACTCCCAAGAAAACAAAATTCTTAATACTTCGCCATTGAATCGATCTCTATTGTGATTATCTCCCAGCTTACAAGTTTTCCACAATTTCCATTTCTAGCAGTTTAAATGACAAAAATCAATGATGGGAGACTGAGAGAAAATAGAGATTTGAAGGAAATAAGAGTAAAACAGGTTTTTTTTTTTCTGGTAAGTTTAAGGGTGCAATTTTATCATTCATAAAATTTTGAGGGATTATTTTTTACTGCTAAATGTTCAGGGTTCAATTTTTTCACTTATCAAAGTTTGAGGGTTTAATTTTTACAAGTTAATGGATATACTTGCAACAACTACCATAATTTAGGGGTGGTTTGTGCAATTTACCTTTTTTTTTTTTTTTTGCAAAAAAAACGAATGCCCACGTTTTAAATTACAAGTATACACTGCATATGCCCAAACCAACAATAAAGGCAGACCCAAATTGCATGTTGAAGCCCATAAAAACCCTAACTTTCAATTTACCTTCAATTTCCATTTGATTACCTTTCGTCTTCTTCCCTTCCCTTCGATTTCTCCTTCATAGTAAGTACGAGTTTCACCATTCACGTTCACGTTTCTTTCGATTTCAGTAAGTATCAAATTTCTCTCCCATTTTCCATGCATGTCATTTCGTTCACGTTCCTTTCATTTTGATTTCCCTTCAATTTCCACTCATATATATGTCTGATATATACCTGATATACTTTTAATTTACCACTGATATAACTATGATATCTACTAATATAACTTATTATATGATTATATGATTTACCATATATTAATTTACCACTGATATAATACTAATATATTTGTGATATATATTTCAGATATACTTTTGGAAGATAAATAAAAAGATTTAGAAAAAAAAAATAGTGAAAGAAAAGTTAAAGACAAAAAGAGAAAAATTATAGTGAAAAAAAATAAAGTTGAGAGAAAAAGACATGTTAAAGAAAAATAAATAAATTATAAGGAAAGAGAAAAATCACAGTAGAAACAAATTTAGAGATAAAAACAACAATCAAAATATAATTTTTAGAGAAAATAACTAAATACAAAGATAAATAAAAATTACAGTGAAAGAAAATTGAACGAGAAAATAAAATATAATTTTTAGAAGAAAAAATAGATTACGAAGAGAAAGAAAAGTTATAAAAAATGAGATTTTAGAGAGAAAAAATTAAGAAAAATATTAAATTTTTAGGGAGAGAAATGAAACTGGTTTGTTAGAAAAAAAAAACAAAAATACAGCAAATTTTGGAGAGAGATAAATAATAATAAATATTCAAAATATGAAAATTTTAGAAATAGAAGAATAAAGTTTGTAGAGAAAAATTTAGAAACCAACTCTTTAAGAGTGAGAAATAAATTTTTTAGAGATAAATATGAGAATGAAAAAAGAAAGTTGAGTATTAAAAGAAAAAAGCATATTTTGAAAAAAAAAACTTGTTATTCAAAACGCTTTTTTTTTAATTTACATAGAATTTCAAAATTGTTTTTAAAAAACAAAAAAACAAAAAATTTAATTGGTTAATTTTTTAAAAACTAAAAACAAAAAATCAAATAGTTATCGAACCGATCATACATATATAAAACTAATTTGCTATCCAATACAATTCCTCAAATATCTATTTTAAACAAGAAAAAGAAACCGAAAGAAAAGACCATAATAATGATTTAAAAGTTAAAAGGAAGATGAAAAGGGATATAACGAATCATAATGAAATTAATTAAAATTTTTAGTATCAAAATCATAAAAACTGTCTATAACAGGAAGACTCTTTTATTATTTTATAGTTAAAATAATAATAAAATTTTTAATTTAATTTATTACTATTAATAGTAAATATTTTTTTATTATAAGTAATTATTTAATAATGATAAATAATTACATTAAAATTACACAAACTAAAAAG
This sequence comes from Momordica charantia, assembly GCF_001995035.1. The sequence continues at coordinate 110,522 of NW_019104791.1, forward strand.
GACTAATATAATTTTAATTAAAACAACGATCATTAGCATATAAAATACTGCCAACATGAACATAGGTCAGCGATAATTGACATATATTCATTTTCTGGGGGTTGGAGGTTAAATCCTCCCCAAATTGTTGAACTAAATAATAATAATAATAAATAAACATATAAAATATTAATAGATTTTATTGCTATAATATTTATCAATATGAATTATATTTTAAGAATTTTATTGATATAAAATAATAATAATAAAGTAAAATTAAATAGAGATTTTCAATATTTTAAAATAAAATTACATTAACTAATAAATGTTTATAAATTTTTTATGAGAATATAAATTATTAGATAGTTAAAAAAAGAAGTAAAATTGTAAAATAATTAATTAATAAGTTATATGTTTCACTAATAACATATGGTACCAATGAATAAAAATGAAAATGAGATAGATATAGTTATGGCAAAAACATTTAGTAAAATTAACAAAATAACAAACCACATTTAGTTTTTTCAGATATAGCACTTTTTTTACAACTTTACTCAATTTGGTTGTTTTAGATCATTTACTCAATTTGCTCGAGGAGATTTATAGGGCTTCAATTTAGTTTGAACTCCCCACCAGAATAGGAGGAAATTAGAGTTGAGATTCATCCAACAACTCAATTTTGACTTGGACTGGGCTGATTTTGTTCCAAAAAATCACATGTGAGATGACTCGCATGCCTCTCATAAGTAAAATGTACGTTTTGGAAAAAGTGGCAAAAATGTGCTAGGTGCATTGTTTCTGTAACATAGTAATTCTGTGAGTTTTTGCGAATTTGACCATGTTTTACTTTAATTTTTCTTAAAACATCATAGATTGCAAATTACCGAGAAGTATTCTCCCTATATCGTATTTTAAGAATATGTAAACACTTTTAACTAAATATATGAAGGAAGTGGGTTTGTTTTTAGGGTCAAACATGCTCTAACAGTCACGTTTCTGCAGCAAAAAGTCAAACCTAACACACCCTAAAACTTAGCCATTTGCTTGTTCTCAAGTAAAAACAATAACAACAACTCTAAAATAATCAACATGCCAAAAGATGAATGAGCAACGATCAAAATATTATTAAGTAAATGAATCATATTTGTCATATGAAGGATTCCACAAGTTAAACTCCCTAACCTTAATCTCAAGCCAATATCCCAAACCATTCTTGTTTTCAAAATAAAAATTATTCTAAATCCCCTCCCTTTCTAAAACAATTTTTTTTTTATTTACAAAACCATGAAATTTGCACACTATCGTTTTGATTCAAAAATTTACATCAAGAAGACACGTGGATTGGCTACTAGCCCCTAAGGTTTTTTACTCACATCTACTTCCAACCACAGCCACTTATAGAAATTTTAGGTAGCAACCCGGCATAAAATGATGTCGACAACGGATTTCACCAAGTCACCTTAGTATGTAGGCTACTACCCTCAAAGATGCTAATGTCACCAATTTAAATATTTGTCTACAGTGGAACTTGCGAAAAGTAAACCCATTTTCTCGTTACTCTTGTTTCTTACCACTCTTGTCTTCTCTCAATTTATTTCTCTTTTCCCCCACTCTTATTTTCTCTAAGACTCTTTTTTTTTTACTTGATTTTTCATTGGATTATTTTTCATTATTATCTTTCTTCCTTGCATATGACTCTTTTTTATTGTATTTTGTTTTTTACTCTTTTTTCGAAAAGTTAAAGCATTTTATTTCTGAAATTGAAATAGCACGATCTTTCAAAAACAAAAAGACACAAACTATTCCTCCCAAACTTAAGAGAAACAGTGTCCTCGTTGGGGAAATTTTTTTTTAGAGATGCAAAATTTTGACACAAAAAGGACAAGGACGTCCTAGGTAATGAAAAAGTTTAAGTTTTAAAATAAAACGAAGCAGAACACATCTTTATGAATAAAACAAAAAGTGGAAGTGAACAATGGCTTGATCATAAGACTATGAAATCTAACATATTCATGTCTTTATGTATCCTCATCAACATGATACAAAAAGGGAAAGTAATTCATTTGATAAAATGAGCATGCTGAAAGTTCATAAAAGATGCTATCAAATAAACCAAGGACAAACTTGTAACTAGAACAAGGGAGCATGCTAAGTTTGAACTCCTTGCAGAAAATAATACAAAACAAGCATTTCAACAACTAACAGCATCCCACAAAAACTAAACTAAAACCAAACCTAACTGAACAAGTTCAAAAAGTAAAAATAAAAGGACAAGAAGTAAACAAGTTTACGATCAAGATATTAAGTAGCAAGGAGGGAAATACTCCCCTAGTTATCATCACCAGAAGAATCATTGGAAAGAGAAACAGTGGTAGAAGCGGTGGTGGGCCGTGAAGATGAAGGCAGATCGACCTTTAGCTTATTCGGGAGAGAAGGTGCATCGTCTCTATGAAGCTTCATGAGATACTCACACGTAGCGTGTTGAGTAGCCAAGAAAAGGTTATATTTTTTAACCGACTCGTCATACTGCTCTTGAGTTACTACTCCTCGAGTCTTGAGATCTACAGCGGTAGTAGGAGAGGAAATATATAATAGTTGTATACTCGCCTCATCAATGTGGCCGGCTTTTTGGGTGTCACCACATCCTCAATATCTACTTCCACTCATGCCTTCAAACACAGCTCAGTTATAACTGCAGGACAACAAAGATGAACTTTTCTAAGCAAACTTGAATTTGGTCCCTTATAAGTTGACCAAAGTTGAACTCGATACCCTTCATGAGGCAATATACCATCATCAACCTGTTTAGCTTGATGGAGGAATCATTTGAGGCTGGAATCAACCGGTTCTTGACCACATAATTCCATATTGTGACCTTTTCGTTAGTGTACAGTGGTTTCTAAGAAAGGATTCCCTTTGATGATACAGTCCACGTTATTTTTGGCCTACACACGAGGCTTCATGCTTCCTCAAGTTGCTTGTCTGTCGAGCGCACAATAATATCATTATCTACTGCATTAAAAACATTTGGAAAAACAAAGTGAGTATTAATAATTATAGTGGAAAAAACTTACTAATTTACCACTCACTCTCACGGAGTTTCCTCAGTATGGGTGAATGGTAGCATAGAACTCACCAATGTTTCTGAAACACATGTAAGGGGTGTAAACAAGTTTCCCATCCCTGTTTCGTAAGTTGGCTCTTAACATAATCCGGGATGGGCTCTTGTTCCTCATCAAAGTCCTTTTTAACCAAGAGTTCAAGAGTTATCAAATCTGGTTTCTTCACTTCTATTCGAACCCTCTTAGCCCTTGTTGGTCGTGGCTCGGTGGAAACGTGCTCGCTTCATTGACCTCTATGGGGTGCTCTTCAGTCTCTCCAACTTACCTATGCCTTTTGGCTTTTTTAGATCCAGCACCAGCTAATTTTTAGGCTGCCAATCTTGCTATAGCGGCCTGGGTGTGCGGCTTTGAAATTGTGCCTGGCACATTATGGGCTGATTGTTTTCCTTTTCTCACTTTTTTCACTATTTCGACCAAACAAACTTCCTCCTCCAAGCTCTCTGTAGCAGCAACAAAGTTTGGGTTAGAAGTATTTAAAGTTGAAAAGGAAAGAGACAAACCTTTGGAAGATGATGAGATGGACTTGGTAGCATCTCTTGGTATATCCACAAGACCGGATGTTCCTTCCCTGACCGGAGGAGTGCCCTCCTTATCTTCATGTGAGCGATGTATTGGGGTACGCATTCAAACTTCAAATTGCGAGACATTGTCATCATCTCTCCTTCTTCGTGCTCCCCTCTATGTACTTTTTGTGGCAAATCTCCAAGGACCACATCCTTCCCAATGGAAGCTACTCTCTCCTCAATATCCATGATGTCTCCATCATCAGTGGGTTTTCCCATGTTCCTTCATTCATTGCCACAAGAATTTTAGAGATTTTCAAATATGTCTTCCTTTTCTGCACCATCAAAATCTAAAGGCTTTTTAGTAACATTAAGTTCTGGAAAGTTTGGAGAATAAATAATTATGGTTGGTGGAGTACTCTCTAAGAATGTGCCAGCCACTTCTTGGCACTGAATTTCCATAGTGGAAGAATCTGAATGTTCCAACGGCCCAATATCATGCTCAGAATTCCCACTATATTGTTCTGTTCGTTCCACACCCACATTGGCAGTAACAGAAGGTGGGGGTGGGATGGATGATTCTAAATGCTCAGATATGGGGGTTGGTTGAGTGACAATTCTAGGGTGATTTTTAATCTCATCTAACATGATTTGCATTTGTTCACTCAACTTTCTTGAATTCTCCATATATTCATGCCATTTTTTTATTCAATTCTTCAATTCGAACCAAACAAATCCTCATTATTTTTATTTCCACTCATCTGCCTATTCTTTTAACGATCAACTCCTTCACTAATCTTAGCCATTCTACCCTATAAATCCGTACTTTCAGATTATTTAATAAACATGTATGGGCTATATATTAGGGAAGGGTACAATTTATTGAACTTTTCTAGCTTTCCGAACACCTAAGGGGGAAAAGGCTTATTAGGATAAAAAATTACCTTCCTATCGAGAGGTAGAGGTGGCTCAAGGAGGACTAAACCCAGTGGAGTGGGTGGTGGCAGAATAGCCTTCTTCTTCCCCTTCTTTTTTGCGCACGGTTTAGAGGAGGAAGATCCTCCCTCGTCTTCTTGGTTTTTCCGCAAAACATAACGAAAAATCCCATTGAAGATTTGTGGAGAAAATTTGGATGGAGGTTATGATTTTGGGAGGAGAGAATCATAACACCTTGGGATTTTAGGACTTTTGTTTCTTTTCATTTGAGAAAGGGTTTAAGAAGTGGGTATTTATACAGTTCGATTTAACCTAGGCCCACTTAAAATCAAACAAAAAATAAGCCTTCTTTTTTTTTTTTGAAAATTTTCCAAATTCCTTGCTTAAAATGCGCCTAGCCATAGTTGAGCCCTCAAAGTCTTGAACCTAGAAAGTTCAAATGACAAAACAAAAATTAGAACTGAAATGTACATAAAAAAAGGCTAACTAATGGTATAAAAATTTTGCAAAAATAAAAAATATATATATTTTACACAAAAATTCCCTCAATAAGATAACCGAGACTCATGATTTCTCATGATTAGGCATGCTTGACAAAAAGATAGTAGATTCAACAACAACAAACAAGGCATAAAGTAAGATAAGGAGCATATGGTTCATCGAATGCAAATGCTTATATGACCCTAACTTGTAAAACTAAATATGAAATATGTTACCCACAAAACATCTCAGCATGTTGTCCAATTCAAGCAAATACTTCTATCTATAAAAGAACATGACTAAGCACACATGAATAAAACAACATACTGTCAACAACAACAAGCGTTAGAAAACTCCCTCGATTCAGCTAATGAGTGGAAAAAATGGCCACAAAGTGGTGTTTATTTTTTATTGGCATTCCATATTTAAGTCTCTTTTGTTCCTCCTTATAGAAAAACGCTCGCTACTCTTTGCGTTGCACCTTGCTCTAGGAACTTTCATTCTCTACTAAGAACGAGTGAGATTGTCATGGCGCAAAAGCAGACTTATCCCGAACTGCATTCCGGAAAAAGTGGCCTACTTGAAAGAAAGGGCGGGCACTCTYGTGTTTCAACCATAACATGTTCAGAAAAAAAAACTGAAAAATAAACAAGCATGAAACTAATGTACAAACTTCTCTCCTATTGATTTATCTTTAAAGAACGTTGGAGGCTTTCAACTTTCACTCGTTTCCTCAAGCTCATTCAATCTCTCTTCTACTACTGCTATGTTGCAGTTTTGCTTCATCAAAGCACGATATGCTTGAAGGTCCAGCTCGAGGGGGAGGTGGCTAATAAGTTGTTGCATGCTCACAACCGAGGTGAATACCAGTGCAAGTGTACACTATATTCATTAGTTGTAGTAAGAACGAGGTCGAATCCACAAGGACTTAGTGTAATATTCTAAGATTATGCTCAACAATACCAAATGTGCAATAAAATAACATAATATTGATTTGTGCTAAGAATTGTTAACAAATTATCATAAACAAATGCAGTAAATCATTCCAAGAAACAAACACAACCTACGGATGCAGGGACAAGAAAAAGCTCTAGCACAGTGAATAGAATAATGGATAACAGATAAGAAAAGACGGGGGAGATTCCTTAGCTTTCACTCACTTGCAGCCTATTCTCTAGCATAAAATCGATGTTTTTGCTCAACTCGACATGGTTCCCTTCCGAGACACCCAAACATGAATACCTACAACTCCCATTGCTAGATACCCAAGCAATAAAAATGAGTTCTAAGCATGGTTAGGGGGTCCCATTCCTTAGTATCCACAAACCTATTAAAGAAAAGTAGCTAATCCAGAAATAGAGCAAATCACACTAATCGTATATCCTCCAGAATCATACTGATAAGAAAACAATAGCCAATTGGATCTAAGAACCTTTATGGTTATGCAAACCCCTAGATCACAAATGCTAAAACCCCTAAATCGAGATGATGTCAACCCAAGGAAGAAGTTAGAACGGATTTACCTTGATGATCAATATCAAGAGTAGAGAAAACTTGTTTCTAAACTCAAGATTCGAACCACTCCACAAGTTAGCTTGATCAAGTCTACTTGAATGATTCTAGCATTCAATTTTAAAACACAAGAAATGCAAAGGAAAAGCTCATGGCTCAATAAGCTTAAATTTTTTTATCTCAAAACTCAAATCTCAAATCTCCATACAATCCTCTATCATGTTTGTCACATACTCCTCACTTTTGTTCCTCCTTGACTCTAATTGACATGAATCAATAGAGATTTCCACACTTTCTTTGCTGGTTTCCACAACTTGTGTAATGACCTCACAATTGGAAACTTCAACGTGGAGCGTAGGATGATCTTTCTCATGTTGAATTGGTTGGTCATCCGCATGAGGCATAGTATAATCTTCTTCTGTTTGAACGGATTGTGCGACATGCCTCTTCATGTCTTTATCTCCCTTCATGTCTTCATATATCACTTTAAACTCTTGGCACAATTTATTGAGGGAATTTATGCATTCGCAAATCTCGGCCAATTCCGTCGCATATGGATCTGTACTATTGTGGTTCTCACGACGTCGTCGTCCATGAGGAGACATGAATTTGTATGGACTTTCTCTTGGGTGATACATTGCTCTCAAAATTTAAAATGGAGAAGCCATAATAGTTTGCAATCCAATAGATAGTAGCACACGTAGAACATAAATAAGCTAACTTGACTTATGGGAAGAAACTAATAAATCAAGCAAGATGACAAAATGAGATTAATTAAGTACTGGAATAAATAGCAAAAGTGTAACCTCCCAAGTTAATGTCCACCAACTAGCACAATTAATTCATCAAAGTGCAACTAACGATATTAAATGGCTATTGGCTAGTTGTAAACACCAATCAGAGATTAATTTGTTGAAATAACATCTAACATGGGGAACAAAAGAAGAATGGAAGATAAAAAATATGAAGAACATGCTCACAGATTTTTATGACAAATTATGAAAATGTACGTTTTTCACCATGAAGAAATCAGAACTGGTAAGAGTCCAAGAATACAAAGTTTTAAAGCAGAAAGAGATCTATAAAAACATACAAGGCAAAGAAATCCAAAGACGAATGGAAATATGACTTTTTTATGCTTTTTGACAGAATACGAAAAGTTGACGAAATGGAGAAAAAAAATTCAAAGATAGATTGAACAGAAATGCAATGGAAAGATATATCCGATCTTGAGCCTAAAGCTCTGATACCAAGTGATAAGAAAACAATAGCTAATTGGATCTAAGAACCCTTATGGTTATGCAAACCCCGGCCTCCCAATACTCCTTATGGTGTAGTGAATTATTACTCCTCTTTTGCTTCGGATGTGTTGGTTGTCTTTCAATAAATTTGAGTCTCGAATCCAACCTTTGAAGCGTCTTTGTCAAATGCTCCATGTTGTGGAAAATCTTTGTAAAATTCTCTTGCTCAGACATGGCTGCAAAAGAAAACAAAGTAACAAAGAAAAACGGATCTCASAACCACTYCCTCACGTGTTTACACTCGTAAAGGTATAATCACTCGTGTTTTTACTCAAAACAACAACACTCTCAAGAAASTCACATAAGYCAAWKAGCAAAGTTTGCAACTCAAGTGGTTAGATATAACACACAAAGAAAACACTCAAATAACTTGATATAGGRGTAAATTCAAAACTCAAATCAGAARCAAGCTAAAGAAGAAAGTGAAAGAATTRGAACATGATAATTAWGATGGAACAAGAAGTTCAAAAGACTAGAAAATGTAACTCTTGAACAATTAGGCTATTTTGAGAATTTATGGAGTTTAATTGAGCCTTGACAACAGATATGAGTTACACAAGAAAAACATCATGAGAATTGAACAACAAATGGCTGCAAATTATTGAGACAATTGTAAYGGCCAAAAATTTAATGAGTAACGGTTAGTTGTGGAAATAAATCAAAACATAATTGATATGATTTATTACCAACAGCTAGATTAACAAAAATAGGTAATTTGAACAGCACAACTCAGATCTAGCATGATTTGGAAGTAAAAATGTAAAGAACAAAGAAGAACACATGCTCTCGGGTATAGCAGTTTTATAGAACAAAATGTCAATTTTCGAACTTTTCACCCAGAATCAAATTGAATCAGAAGATATAAAAGAAGACAAAGTTGTAGATAAGACAGAGATCTACAAACTCATAGAAGACAACAAGAGGAAAAGAATAATGGAAAGGACACTTTTTTTGTATTTTAGATACCTGGACAGAATGTAACGAGATGAACAATAAGAACAAAAATTTCAAAACAAAGAACAAGAAGAGCAATACTTGTGGAGTGGTTTGAATCTTGAGTTTAGAAACAAGTTTTCTCTACTCTTGATATTGATCATCAAGGTAAATCCGCTCTAACTTCTTCCTTGGTTTGACATCATCTCGATTTGGGGGTTTTAGCATTTGTGATCTAGGGGTTTGCATAACCATAAGGGTTCTTGTATCCAATTGGTTATTGTTTTCTTATCACATACAGAAGCTAGCTAACTGAAAAAGTGGCTAATAATGTTCAGCAAGATGAAAAATACACACAACTCTATTTAGCAGCAAATAAAATCAGCTAGAGATCATTTGTCATGAGTTACAACATGTGAATCTCCCCTAAAATGGGGTTTAGTTCATAGGTTAGGGGACAAACAAAATGGGTAAGCAAAAGAGACAACCCATTTTGAAGAAGAAAACAAAATTGCAGACTGAAGAGGCACCAGCACGCAAAACTAGCAGCTTCCTCCTTCTACCTTCAACTTCTCCCCAAAATAGGGTGATGTTCTTACTCGTCTTCAGCTACACGCAAAGAATGTTCTCTCTTCGGATCTGTGTCTCTGTCGGCTCAGTCTGTCTTTCCATTTTATATTGGGTCCTAATTTTAGGGCACCCTACTGGAATTTGTACGAGCATGGTAAAAATCCCCGAGTGGGACAATTACTGCACTATGAACCATGCTCCAACATTTGACTGCTCCAGCTCTTTAGGCTTTGACTTAAAGATGCTTCACCAAGTTTACTCTAGATCCTGTCCTCTTTTCTCGACTTCGTCTTCAGCTTTTCAATCTGCACAAAAAGAATTAATAAAGGAGAAATAAGCAAGAACTAATGCCAGCACATCAACTAAAAGGGATTGGAGCCAATAATTCAATATCAATATCAATTTCTTACTATCATGAGCTAACTCAGACACACAACATCAATATATAGCACAAAATTACCCAAATAATTACTATAATAATTCTCTCTTGGAGAATTATCACACCCCCAAACTTAAAATCTTGCTTGTCCCAAGCAAGAGCATGCATCACGACCCATTTTAAAAAAGAAACAACTTAGCTACTTGTGACTCAAACATTCAGACTTATGCCCCTAAACTCCAATTTTTTTAGAAATGTCATAACTTACATAATCCTAACAAAGTGTTTCGGCTGAAGCATTAAAGGGAAGCAGCTTAAATCTTGTTCTCATTCTAGAAGAAACTATTTTCCACCCAGCTTTAATTTCTTTCTACTTCCCAATTCACAAACCGGACTTCTCCTAAAGATTCCTTTCTAAACCCTCCTTTCAATTGCCTAATCCTTTAGCCTTTTTAAATTCACATGGGCTTCTTTAACTATGGGCTACCGATCCTTCATAATCCTGCAACCTCTTTTAATAATGGATACGGGCTAAGGTTAAGAGAAGGTACATCAACATGGCAAATAACAACGTGGAGTCCAAAAATACGATTGTGAGAGAAGCAAGAGAATTGCCACTAACGTTACATATTGAGTATATACGAGATTTGTTACAGCAATGGTCCATGAGCAGCGAAATTATTCGTCTACATAGACTAACATTCCAATTACACCAAGAAATTTCTTGGTTCACAATTCGAAAAGTCTCATCCGTACAAGGGAAAACCAATTGACTTGTGCAAATTCCTTGCTGAAGATAGTGGGTTACACGCATCATTGATCTTATTGCTTGTACCTGCACATGCATAAAGTTTGACTTGTTCCAGATTTTCATTCCATGTTATAGCTTAGCGGCAACAAGGCTAAAGAACCTTAATTCCCTCACCTTAATTGACAATCGCTACAGTGTATATTCGGTTATTGTGGCATACGTGAACCAATATTACCGGTCGACCACATGGACATGTGACGATAGGTTATTGTGGCGTACACGGAGTCAATCTCATTCTGCTGACGAGCGACTTCGTGTAAACAAGTGTAGTAGTGTGTGAAAATGGGCCACAATAGAAAAACATGCAGTAACCTAATATCAACACAGACATGTGGCGACAGGTCAAGGGATAATATTGCAAATGCCATAAGTTCCACTTAGTAAGACCTAATTCCAAGTATCAGTCACCCTGTTTTTCCACTTCTAGATTCATGTCTTTAAGTGTATTCATCATCATTATTATTCCATATATTTGTTATGATTCTGCTTATATGTATGTTTAGAATAATGCAATCTATCTCATTGTTGGTTTTGGACGTACATATGTTTTGGAATACTACTATTTGTCTCGCTCTCGCTCTCGCTTTTATGGCCAGACAAGACAGTCGACAGGTTCAATGGGAACAGTGCAATATTATTTATTGAACTAGTTTTGCATCCATCTTCCCACTCCAACACCATTAAACCACATACCTACCTTTGTACTAAGCCATTTGACCTCGTGTATATATATATCAATGCAATCTAAAAGTGACCACCACAACTGTTGCCATTGACTCTTATTCACTACAACAAATCTGGTTTTTAATGACGATAAAAAATAAAAACATGGAGGAAACAATGACGGACAGAGGAAACCCGTTCTTCAATTTTGAAGGAGAAAAAAGCTTTCAATGATGGTCTGAAACCAACACTATTCGATGAATTTTAATGTCGGTTATTGACCGACATTGAAAGTGCTTTTAAAATTTTCCCAAAAAAAGAGGGATTTCCATTTTTTCATTGCCGCTTAAATTTTTTGGATTCGGCGTTCCTCTAGATCTTCCGATCATCATTTCTTAGCTTTGTCTTTCTTTCTACCCTTATTTCTCATTTATCATACATATAGTAAGCATACAATGTCGGACAAGGCAAACAGTCAAAAAACAAATTTAGTGTCATCATTTGGTGTTGGAATTTCGAAGATCCAATCGTAATACAATTTTCGTGCATAAAAAGCAAGCTGGATGGTATGATTTGGGAACTAGCAAAATCTAGGGATCAACTTCTCGTGTTAGAGGGAACGTATAACTACATAGAGATGTTGTTGAACGAAGTGATCGCTTGGACGAACAAACTGGAAGATTGGCAAAGGAAGCTCAATGATCTGGTAACATCTTTGGAAGCTCACTGCCATGGGTGCATAGTGGTATTAAGTAAAAGTTATCCTTTTTTGGAATGCTGCAATGTATCTCATGTGCAGTGTGCTTTCACCTTGATCTATGGTCATGTTTATTTCGTTATTTATATCTTTAAACTTACATTTAATGTTCCTTTAGAACCATCTATCTTCCTACTCCTATATATAATAATACTTTGAAACAAAGTTGTGAAATCATTCTAACCTTTACGTTATATTGTCATCTATAAGAAATACATTTCTGCAGCAAAGAAATGTGTTCTCAGGAGGCAACAAGTCCATTAATGATACCATCTTCTTTAGTGGGAGAAAATTCTCATGAGGATTCTACGGTGCTTAGTTTAAGAGAAGCGGAGAAGGAAATTCGGCAACTGAAGAGAAAACTTCATACCATCAAACATGAACTCAACAACGCAAGATTCTTATTAAAAGAGACAGAGGAAACCTGTTCCTTAATTGAAAGAATGGCTAAGGACGAGTGCAACACTGGACGACGACGAAAGATATAGAAAAGACAACTTGTACATTGAGTTGTCGAATTGGAGGCACATTTGAAAGCATTGGAAATGTAGATGCCTTCGATATCAGTCCCTGTTTCTTTCTTTGCATAAATATAATTTTATATAGTCCTCATCTTTTATGAATTGTTGGTTAAATTTTTATTGAAATAAATTTTCGTATAATATACACCTTTGGCTCAGGCTCCTAACTCTAGTTTTTTCGCTCTCGGTATCATGATTTGACGTTTGCACTTTGTTGCATCCTCACAACTATGATAGATACAACTGCAAGTGTACATTATACTCATTGATTGTAGTACGAACGGGGTCGAATCTACAAGGACTAAGGATATTACTCTAAGAATGCATTTAAGGATACCAAAAAATGCAAATAAAGGATAATGAGTATTTGTATAACTAAACTAAGAAAAATACTTTAAAATGCAGAAAAAAATCCAAGAGATAAATACTGTAATAACAAATGTTGGGATAAAGAAATAATTTAACACAAAATGCGAATAAGAGGTTAACAGATATAGGGAAATGAGGGAGATTCCTTATGCTTTCACTAAATCTCAACCTCTACTATAGCATGAAATCGACTACTGTTACTCAACTCGATGTAGTTCCCTTCTGAGATACCCAAACATGAATACTCATAACTCCCGTTGCTAGATACCCAAGCAATGAAAACAAGTTCTAAGCATGATTAGGGGACCCCATTCCTAAGTATCCACGAACCTACTAGAAAAAAGTAGATAAACACAAATATAGTAAGTCAACTAACGATAATCCCTTCCGAGTCATACAACTAGCATACTAAACAAGGTAGCCAACAATGTTTAGTAAGATGAAGGAAAATACGGACAGCTCCATTAAATAGAAAGAAGAAAACAACTAGAGTGTTGGTTGTTCAATAGTTACACAACATATGAATCTCCCTCAAAATGAGGTTTAGTTCATGAGGGAAAGAGAAAACAAAAATGGGTAAAGAAAAGATACAACCCATTCTAGAGAAAGAGAAAAAAACGCAGATGGAGACCACCAGCATACAAGGTCCAGCAGCAGCTACTCGTCGTCGTCAGCTCTTCCTCGAAATGGGTATGCTCTCCTCAACTTCAGCACCATATTTGGAGTATTTTCTCTCTTAGGATCCATTCCCCAAGGGGAATGATGGTGAGACAACCATTATCTTGTTACTTTTATAGCTCATTCGAAAATTAGAGCAAAACTCAGTAAAACGTACGTTGTACGGACATTAGTAAAAATCCCGCGTGTTACTGCGCTGCCTAGGAATTTCTGCAGCAAGCGATGCTCCAGCATTGACATGACAACAACGCTCCGGCATTTCTCCTCTAATTCTGGCGTTCTGCTGCTTCTCAGCAACTTCTCCAAATTCTACACAATTAAACCGAATAAGCAAGAACTTGTATAAATTCAGCAACATGAGGATTTAGCATATGATAATTAACTTTTTCGCTCAATTTCTAACTTTAGCATGCTTCTTAGATAAAGATCATCACATTAAAGCATGAATTAACCCAATTATTTACTAAAATAACTCTTTTTTTTAGAGTTATCACACTTCCCCATTACTATAAACTTGTAACAAATTAATTATGTCTCGAAAAGCTCGCACCATTAGACCAAATCCATACTAACCTAACCACATTCAATGAATATTATTTCCTCTTTTTTTTCTTTTTTTAAAGAATATTACTTCCTTTTATCTTCTATATATATGACATACATTTGCATTCAAGTTTTATTATTTGTCTTGTTTTCTCTTATCTTTTGTTATGTACATGATAGATATAAAGAAAACGTCCAACGAAGTTACCAATAGAATGAGACTACCTACTACGTTATTACGAGGGGAAAGTCCATATGAAGATCCTACAAGGGGTGAGTTGGAGGATGAGAAAAAAGGCATCGCAAGAGTAGGTAGATTCTTTACTCAACGCAACACTAGTTACGCCTGCAAGAAGAAAGATGTATGTTCTTCGAAAGGATGGAGAACAGAGATCGTGAATAAATTGACAAGTTGGAGGAGGAGAAAAAAGAACTCGAAGATAGAGTGACAGCATTAAAGACTCGTTTGCGGGCAATAGAGGCAATGTGGCCTTAGATGTGCTAGGTTTCCAACAAATTTTAAATATTTTTATATATTCTATTTCTCCACTAATGTAAAAATTCGAATTCTTCAATAATGTAAAATAATAATAATAATACTAAATTTCTCTGTATTTTATCTCGCTCTCGCTCTCGGTTGGGTTTACTCTCTGTCTTAGTATTTGATTCCTGTCCTAGTATTTGCTCTCCTGTCCTTGCTCTCGCCTTCACTCTTGCTCAAGCTCTAGCCTTCGCTCTTGCTCAAGCTCTAGCTCTCGCCTAGCTGTCTGCTCTTAGTCTCGGTCTCGATCTCGGTGTTACTTTCGTTATTATTTGCTCTCTGTGTTAGTGTCTACACTCACTCTCGATATTATTCTCTCACTCTCAATGATGTGTATATCCATTGCTCCGTGTAAACATCCTAACCTTAAAACATTATCATCATCATTCTCAGTCAATTGCTCAATATACTAGTGAGTTGAGGAAGAATAAAGAAAAGAATATGAAACCAGAGCATAACAAGATTTATATATTGAAAATAATAGAAATCGAACACATGAAAAATGGTTAGGTATTTATTCAAAATAACATA
>NW_019104791.1:132047-149074 GCF_001995035.1 Momordica charantia
TCGACTTGGATCGGGTTCGATTTAACCGAATGAGAAAATACAATGGATCTACACAAGCTTCAACCTCGACTTGGATCAGGTTTAACCGAATGAGAAAATGCAACGAACCTGGCTTTAACACAGGCTTCGACTTCGACTTGGATCGAGTTCGATTTAACCGAAAGATAAAATGCAACGAACCTGGCTTTAACACAGGTTTCGACCTCCATTTGGATCGAGTTCGATTTAACCGAATGAATGTTTGATCACAAAAATGGCCAAGCTTGTGAGCTTGGTGCGGATGGAAGGATGACCTTGAAGATGAGCTGAAACGTGTTGAGGAGGAGACCTACAAAAGAAAATACTCCAACATCTAAGTCAGGAAGAATACAAGTATTCGAGAGAAAATACAATGTTCGCGTACCTAGGATAGAGGCAAATGATTTCTATATATAGGCAAGGTCTCCGACAAGACTCCCGATAGGGCTTTCAATGACTTTTTAAGGTAAGCGTAAATCACGGCGCTCTATCATGGAGTTTGTTGAAATATGTGGCTAAGGAAGACATATCTAGGTCATTTCAAACAAAGAATGGGAACGAGACCAAAGGAAATCTTGGTCGGCTCGGCCATAACGGGCGTCGACTCGGTTGACTGTCGAAATACCGAGGTGATAAAACTTTTTTCTTCTAATAAGGATGTTCCACCTAAGTGTAGGGTTTAGAGATTCTTTTAAACTTGCCAAGTGCATGAAATATGCACTTAACGCATGACGATAAGACTAACAAAAACCACGTGTTCATGCTAATGCGAACTTCCAATGGCAGTATGCAGTACTTATCGTAGCGGGAGTCTAACATCCGAGTGAGAGGTCATACTAATTCTATTCATCCTGGCAACTAACACTACACTACGTAGGTACCTAGGCAGGTGAGGCATTGATCGGTTATTCAATCGCATCCCCTTGTAAACAAAAGAGCTCCTTATAAATAGCTAATGAAGATTGGGTACCCTGTCGCTGACAATTTAGTATGGCCTATCAATTAGCTATAACTCTAAAGGCCGAGAAAAAGCTAAAGCGATTTGCAGGAAGCTCCATGGGAAGTTGCTACGCGGCCTATAATGCAACTACCTTATGATGGATGGGTGCATCAATGTGCATTGCCCTATTGTCATGAATGACAAATGACATTGTATTTTGGTTTGATTTAATCAATGTAATAATTTTGAATGCATGATACAATAATGTATACGTCTACTGAAAGCTAGATGGATGCAACATGTATGCATGATACTTATTTTGTTTTTGCTCAAACAATGGAATGTGACTATGAATGCACAATGCATATTTATGCATGATATCTATATTTACTTTGGCACAACTAATGAATGTAACTCCAAATGCATAGTGCATATGATAGCGCTAGATGAATATGCATGATATTCATATTTTCAATATTTAACCGTGATATGAAAAAGATTTATTTTTGAAGAATATATATGCAAGTGACGTGAATGAATGATTTGTGAAAATATGGTTGAGAGAACAAAAGACCTTTAATTTTGAAAAGATATTTATCTTTTGTCTACTCTCATCATTCTCATTAGCAAAGAAAACAATAATGTCGATATTGTAGGAAACTTGTCAACCGTTTTTTATTTTCTTTTACTTTTGTTTTTTTTGTTTTTTTTAATGAATGCCTTACTTGATAAGAGATATACACATGAAGGTAATTTCTCAACCATATAAGGTTTGGTAGGGGATTCTTTTGCAGATGTATTTCATGTGCTAGTTTAGAGAACTGTCAAAAGTAATTGATCATAGCATTGTACATCTTGCTTAATTAAACAGCTTCATAACCTCAGCCCCATAATTGACAAGAAGGTCGGATACAAGAAAACAAATTTAACATTAGGAGCAATGGAGGATAGAAATCATGATTTTGTAATAAATTTTGACGATAAATAAAAGTCAGCGGGCTTCCTTTTTAAAGAAAAGAAAACCAAGAGTTCATGGATATTTTGTCAAATCTCTGGAACAATAAGAGATTGAATTTTCTATTGAAGCTTTGGGTAAGAGATTATAATAGAAGAGTAAAAGTGATCAAATTTCTTTGGATAAATAACCTTGAGAATTGGTCGTGTAACTCCCCAAGAATTCATCTCACGTACCGCACTCCCTCTTTCAGCTTAGCTAGAGACATTTTATGGAATCATCTTTCTAGCCACGTGTTATTCTTCACGAAAATTTTGTTGCGGTCCACTTTTGAATTTCAAAGACTGTCTTTTTAACCTTAGCTCCGAAGTGTAGTTCTTCCTGGGAATCCACTTCTTGAATGTAAATGACAGCTCCTTTTAGCCTTCAATTTCAAAGATTCTTTATGGAATGTTGTTTAACAACCTAGTTTGTACAATGAAGGACACCCGAAATTGAAATATTTCCTTTGAGAGAAGTGGGACCTTCTTAGTTTGAAGACAACCTTTGTTTCAAAAGTGCAATTGCAATTTTGCCATGACTTAGCATTGCTTCACTTTGCCCCAGTTTAAATTTGAAGCATTTGAAACTAATGTTGTTGGTTTACGTTGATTGCCTCGGTCATTAAACTAAAGCACTGTCATAGCCTTAGACAAACGTTTTTCCTTTCTTTTTTTTTTGTTTTTTTGTTGTTTTTTGTTTTTTGTTTTTTTATTTTTGGCCTGACAATCTTTTTACAAACAAAATATGATGCAATCACATATAAAAAAGGTCGATCATGCGTAGTCGCCTTTTGCAACTCTAGCTATGGCTCGAAATTATGTCTTTGTTGCTGCTCGTATAACATGATGAAATTATTCTCAAACGAAACTCATTAAAGGAGATTGAGGTCTTGAGACTATTTGTCAAGTTGTTAACTTCTCAATTCTCAAAATTTTATCCTTAGTCTTGGAATCACTTTTTTACTCAACCGAAGAAAGTAGACGAATGATTAAGCTTGAAGAACAAAGATGAGATAGATTTGGGAAGAAAATTTTAGATATGAATAAAATAAGTTAAAATAGGGAAATACTTGTGCAATCAAAAGAGCTAATTCATGAAGCAGCAAATCGTAAGAGTTCAATGTTATTTTCTTACCTTCAAAGCTCTCAAGGTAACACTAGGTGGATAATTTTGGACGTTGACCACACAATTAGATGTGGCAGACTTAGCAAAAGACTTTTATAACAAAAAAAATGTATGTGACGGACTGAATAAATGACTTTTTGCAATAAATGGTAAACTCTCAATATTGACCATATTTATCATATATCGGTAGGCTAGGCTCAAAGTAGAATAGGCTCAAAGCAGGCTAGGCTCAAGGTTTTATAGTGAGTGAGTAATTTTGGATTCTCACCTCAAAAAGGCATCCTTGCCCCAATATGAAAATTGAGTGGTTTGCTAATTAGCACATGAAAATAAATAGGGAAGCCAATATAAAACTGCTTTGAGTTAGAGATTTAACTCGACAACAAAGCTTGGAAAAGATATCTTTCAAAAAGAAAAGTACAATGGTTGCAACTTGAAAAACTTTTTATATCTCATTGAGAACTTTGAACGCATTCATTTTTTCACTTTTTTTCACAACCCATTTTTTATTATTATTTTTTCACTTTTTCACTTTTTCATTTTTTCATTTTCATTCATTTTTTTTTACCTTTTTTTTTTGTTTCCTCCAAGTGACTTAGTATGGTTGGTTTATGATTCTTGCTAAAGTCTCAACTAACAAGAATGATAAGAGTAAACCATATTAAAATTATTATTGAAAATCTCAAAACATGTAATTTCGATTTTATCAAGAGGATTTTTAAAGAAAACATTTTTGTTATTTTTTTAACGAATGATATGATATGAGTGATGCATGAATGAATGTATGACTTTAACTTTTCTCTTTTAAGAAAAAAAAAGCTCAATTTCCACATACTCACATTCTTTTTAAGGTCAAATCTAGCTCATCACAAGTTTCAACCAAATTGTTAACTTGATAAATGCCTCAATTCACTATATTCTCCAAAAAAATTTCATGACTGGCCTTACTTTTGTATCTCAGCTCTCATCTCATTTAGCTTAAAACTCTAATTTTCATGTTATGAAAAAATTGATATATTTTTTTTAAATGGAAATTGATATGCATGAGATGATGTTATACAAATGTTAAATCACAAATTAGGGGGACTATTTTTTTGAAATTATTATCAACACGTGAAATGATGCATGCGAAATATAGACCTTATATCTATATATAGATAAATATAAACAGTGAAATGATGCATGGGAATGATAGATGTTTTTTTTTTAATTTATGTCATGGACATGTGGAATGATGCATGCAAGATATATTCTTTTAGTTTATGATAGAGTTTTTTAGTTTGATTTTTCTTACGGGAAGAAAAAAAACATATTTAAATATGCTACAAAGTTCCCTAATGATATGATGCATATTTCATACAATTATTTATTTTTTAAAGCAATATTTCATGCAATTATTAGTGTATGTAAATGCATGCTAGATTCTAACTCAACCTAAGGGAAAGACATGAATATGATGACATCTAATTCTAGGGTTAAGGCTTAACTCCTAAGTTTTGGATTGGAAATGAATGAATTTGAAAGTTTTTTGCGTGCCTACATAGGGACATTTATAATCCCTTTGAAAGACAACATTTCTAAATTCACTTAGAAGTAAAATGTGATGTAGATGCATGTTGAAAGCAAATAAATAATAAAACAAATAGGAGTGAATAAAAGGTAAATTATTTTTTTATTTTTCCTTTTTTATTTAAAAAACAATATTCCATGAATGACATAACAACCCACATAAAATGCAATATTAATATGGTTGAAGTTATGTACTAATGCATCCTAGATGATAATGACCCCCAAATCTTCCATATGATTTGGCAGTATGGTCGACTTGAGTGGAGAATTTCATGTGCCTGTATGGGAATCGAAATTCCACGAAGATCACACTACTCAGTCTTCGATCTAAACTTAAGGGTAAAGCCTGAGTAGGAGACTTGTGAATTTGTGTGAGATGCATGGATAATGCAAACTTACAAAAACAAATAATTAAAACACAAAATGTGCAATAAAAAAGGAATGGACCAAAATATTTCATAATGGGATAGTAAATGACAAAAATGAATGGATTGACTCTCAATAGTCCGCAGTGCAGTCGCCAAGCTGTCACAACGTCCGCGATGCGGAGCGACCGACGTCATCCCTTGAAGGGTCTCTTTCGAGATAAGGGTTTGGAGTCGTCACCGTGGCTTCGCGTGGGTGGTCGTGTATACTCACCGGTTTTGTGGGTTACTGGAGTTTATTGTAGAGAGAGATAGAGGGAGTGGTGAGAGGTAGAAGATGAAGGAGAAGGTGACCTTTTTTAAGAAAGAAGAATAAAATTGAGTTTTTCTAAGGACCAATATTTTCTTGTTCTGTTATGTGTTGTGTTCCTGTGTCTCTGTGTGTGTGCCCTTTAAATACACAATGCTACAACGGTAACAATGGGAGGGTTAGAGAAAATAGGGGAAGGAAAGGAAGGAGAAGATGCTAGGTTACGTGGCTTTGATGAGCAAAAATTCAAATAGGAAAAACTGTTATTAAAAATCAATCATTTAAATAAAAAACCTAATTTATAAAATAAAAGTAAAAAATCAAGTCAAATCCAATCAAATTCATTTTAAACAAATTTACTTTTTTTTGTTAAAATTTAATTTAATTAAAACTTTACATTAAAACTTATAATAAAGTAAAGTTATGATATTTTAAACCAAAACAATTAAAATACAACTTAATAAAAAAACAAAAAATAGATAAATAACAAAAATTAAGTTGGACCAAATACATTGTCTACATCGAGGACAGTGGCTTTATAAATTCTATGACCACTAAGGTGGCGACTCTCAAGTGATGGGGTACGAAACTGCTAGTGATCTCTGGACAGCTATAAAAGAGCTATTTGGAGTTCAATCACGAGAAGAGGAAGACTGTCTTCATCACGTATTACACCAAACTTGTAAAAGTTCTCTCAAAATGGTTGATTATTTGCATGTGATGAAGTCTCATGCCTATAATTTGGGCCAAGCGGGTAGTCGGGTCTCTACTCGTTCACTAATTTTCTCAAGTTTGTTGGGATTAGATGAAGAGTACAACCTAGTTGTTGTTGTGATTCAAGGAATGATAGGAATTACATGGTTTGAAATGCGGGTAGAGTTACTTGTCTTTGAAAAGATTGAAACTCCATAACACCCAAAAAAATGTCGTGTCATTTAATTCAACCTTCGTGAATATGAAAAACAACAAAAATAATGTTCATAGTGGACAATGATAACCACATATACTTTAATAACAGTCGGCATACCCAACACTTCAACAATAATTTGAGGGGTCGTGGAGGCCAAAGTCGTGGTAGAGGTTGATGGAATAACAACAATCGCCTCATTTGTCAGGTTTGTGGAAATGTAGGACACTCAGCAATAACTTGCTAATAAACAATTTGTAGGGTCTACGTTGAATCAAGGAAAGACTGGATATCTCAATGGTTCATACTTACATAATGGGGGAAATAATCAAAGTCGAACTCCCCATGTCTTTCTCACAAGATAGAGCACCAATCCCTTTGTGGCAAACCTGAAACGGTCCTAGATCCGAATTGGTATATGTTGACATTGGTGCCTCAAATCATGTGACAGCCGACTACAATAATATTATACATCCTTCAGAGTATGGAGCTAAGGAAAAAGTGACGGTCGGTAATGGAAATAAATTAATTACTTCTCATGTTGGTAAATCTTATTTAGCCTCTTATCGTGGTTTGCTTAATCTTGAGAATGTACTTTGTGTGCTTGACATTGCTAAAAATCTTGTCAGTGTGTTAGAACTTGCTCAAGATAATAATGTGTTTCTGGAATTTCATGTTGATTTCTATCTTGTAAACGACATTCATTCGAGCAATATGTATTGAACGGGTCTCTTAATGGGCTTTACCAACTTGACATAGGAGGTGCAGCCATCGATTGTGCTTCAAGTCACACAATGAGTTGCTTGGAGTGAGCTAATGATAAAGTTTCTCATTCTACTTATGTTCTTTCTAATAATTTTGTCCCTAGTGTAAATGTTGTGGTGTCTAAAGTTACATGGTATGAACGACTTGGACACCCATTTGATTTATTAGTAAAAATATTGTCATTTACCGATGAAAGTGAATGATATTTTCCAATTTTGTGAAGCATATCAGTTTGGTAAATCTCATGCCCTTCTGCTTGCAATTCAAGTTCTCATGCTATTGCCCCATTTGATTTGGTTCACACGGACTTATAGGGTCGAGCTTCGCTTGAGTCTATTGATGGGTATCGATACTATGTTCATTTTATTGATGATTTTAGTCGGTTCGCCTGGATTTATCCTCTTAAATTGAAGAATATACCCTTGCCACGTTTAATCATTTTATTGCTCTAGTTCAATTAAAGTGGTGTAATCTGATAATGGTGGAGAATACAAATGTATTCATCAGTTGTGTTCTCAATTGGGTATTATTTCTCGGTTTTCTTATCCTCTTACATCTGCATAGAATGGCCGGGCAGAGCGAAGACATCGTCAAATTGTTGAGACCGACCTTACCTTGCTTGCTTAAGCTTCAATGCCTTTATGCTACTGATGAGATGCATTTTTGACCTCCACACTACTCATTAATGGTCTTCCATCTATAGCAATACATGGTAAATCTCCTATGGAATTACTGCTTAATAAAAGACTTAATTTTTCTGATCTTAAAGCGTTTTGTTGTTCTTGCTACCCATGTCTACATCGTTATCATAGCACAAATTTCAAAAGTACCAAAAATGTCCTAGTTCGTCCTTTTGCAGTTGGATTTGGGGCCACTGTCGCTTGCTCTTCTTCAAATGTACCAGCCCCTTCACTTGCTACAAGGTTTCCTAATTTCATTTCCCACCAACCACTACTTATCCTACTCAATTGTCATATGTCTAGCCCATTACACCAACCTTATGTCTTGTCCTCCCCACAACACATAGTCCAACTCAAAATTTGTCTCCTTCTAGGTCCTCACCACAACCAACCACTTCATCTAATTTAAATTTGTCTCCTTCTGTATCTTTCTCACAACTAGTCGCCTCACCTCCCTTTGAACTCACTTCTCTTATGGTATCTCAAAATCCATCTTCCTCTACTTTTCCAACTAGTTCATCCTCACTTGAGCTGTTTGAACCTTCCTCTCATCTACCTCGTCTTGGGAATGTTCACGCTTCAGAACATGTGCCGACCCCTATCCAGAACATTTGTCCTATGATTAGGACGGGGTGTTTAAGCCCAAAGTCTCAGAATCTACCATTGCTATAGATTGGTTGCTTTCGGAACCTACCCAAGTGAAGGATGCTTTGGCTACACCATAATGGAAGGAGCCCATGGATCTTGTGTTTGATGCGTTAGTAAAGAATTGTACCTGATGTCTTGTTCCATCCTCAACTTTCATGAATGTTATTGGTAAACAATGAGTTTTTTCGTATTAAACAAAACTCGGATAGTTGATTCAACGTTATAAGGTACGATTTGTCATAAAGGGGTTTCATCAGAATCTGAGCACTGATTTTTTTAGACGTTTAGTCTGATGGTTAAGGCCTCAACTATTCGTATGGTACATACACTGGCTGTGTTGAGTGATTGGGTTCTCCGTCAATTGGACTTTAACAACGCTTTTCTAAATGGTACCTTGAGTGAGGACCTATACATGCAACAGCCATTGGGTTATGTGGATTCTCAATTTCTAAATTTCTTGTGTAAACTGGATAAGACAATTTATGGACTGAAACAAGTACTACGAGTGTGGAATGAAACACTAAAATCTAGCTTACTGTCATGGGGTTTTGTTAATTCCAAATCCAACACTTCTCTGTTTGTTTATCGACAAGGTATTTCTCTAATTCTCTTACTTGTGTATGTTGATGATGTGATTGTGGCTGCAATGATTCTTCCTTAATTACATGCTTAATTACTACTCTGGACTCTAAATTTATGTTGAAGGATCATGGATTGTTAAATTACTTTTTTGGCATGCAAGTCATTTCCACAGCTTCTCGAGTTATTTTAAGTTAGTCCAAATATGTCGAGGACTTGCTTCACAAACTAGATTTGCCAAATTTGAAATCTGCACCTTCTCCGTTAGTACTTAGCAAATACATTTTTGTCTTAAATGGTAATCCATTGGAAGATCCATTCGTGTATCATAGCACTACTGGTGCCCTACAGTACTTGACAAAGACTCAGTCAGACATTGCCTATATTGTTAATCATCTCAACCAGTTCGTGAAACGACCAACAGATGTACATTGGCAAGTTGCAAAATGTGTGCTTCAATATCATAGTGTCACTAAGAATATGGGATTGTTGAATCAGTGACCTGTTATCTATCTTCGCCTATTCGGATGCCAATTGGGCCTTGAATATTGATGATCAAAGATCTGTTGCAGCCTACTGCGTGTTTCTTGGACATATTCTTGTATCTTGGTCCTCCAAAAAGCAGACAGTGGTCGCTCGTTCTAGCACGGAGTTCGAGTATCAGGCCCTTGCTCATGCCTCAGCAGAGATTATTTCACTTCGCCAATTACTGAGTGAGATCGGCATGCCTTCCCTAACTACTCCTATCCTACAGTGCAATAATTTAAGTGTTGGGGTTTTGGCTGCTAATCCAGTATTTCATGCTGATGCTAAACACATTGAGATTGACATGCATTTTGTTCGCGATCAAGTGCTTAGTGGTCTCTTGAGGTCGCTATGTCCCTTCTGCAGATCAACTAGTCGACTGCCTTACAAAACCTCTCACTCACTCCCAGTTTTATCTTTTGTTCACCAAACTCGGGGTTGTTGACCTCCCCTCTTGTTTGAGGGGTATGTTAAGGATAAAGGTGAAATGCAAAATTTTATTAATTTCAATAATTCCATCAAGTGTACTTTAGGTAAATGAGCCACCTCATAATCCATTCGAGAATCTTCCTCCAACAAATTTACACCGTAATCGTTGCCATGTATAATTGTTGGGTTTTTCTCTATTTGTTTAACACAAGCAGGTTGATTTGAGAAAAAGGAACATGACTAGAGAAAAAGAATCACACAATCTTTTAAGTGGTTCGGTCAGAAATTAGACCTACGTCCACGGTGAAGGGGGAAGCTTGATTCACTAGCTCAAAGAGGAAGATTGATAATTATTGTAATGTCCATTCCAAGGATTCTTCTTGCTTCACCTAGTTCCTTCATTTCAAACTCAGTTTTGAGGCATTCTTTAACATCAAACAAATCATTCTCCCTTTTTCCAGCAAGCAGCATGTCATCAACGTAGAAGAGAAGGAATATTTCATTCAGATCTAATGTTGCTTTGACATAAAAGCAACTGTAGAAATAACTCCTCTTAAAACCAATTTTAATCATGAAATCATCAAACCTTTGTTACCAACACCTCGGAGATTGTTTTAAGCCATATAAGGACTTATTCAATAAACACACTTGATCTTCTTTTCCCTTCTGATGATATCCTTCTGGTTGTTTAAGATAAATTGTTTCTTTTAAAAAATCGTGTAAGAATGCTGTCTTCACATCAAGTTGTTCTATCGTCAGATCTCTATGGACTACTATAGCTAAAAACATTCTTATTGAAGTATGTTTTACTACAGGTGAGAATATCTCAGCATAACAAATACCTTCTCTTTGTGTAAAGCCTTTTGCGAATAATCTCGCCTTGAACCTTGGCTGTTGTGCCCCTGAAATACCTCCTTTAAATTTATAAATCCATTTAGATGCTATAGTTTTTTCTCCCTTTGGTAATGGCACAATTGCCCAACTTTTATTTACTTCAATACAGGACATTTCTTTATTCATGGCTTTAATCCACTCCCTTGCATTTGAACCACTTACAGCTTCTTGAAAATTCAGTGGCTCTATGTCATTCAAAGAGTGAGCAACACTCAAAGCTGTTGTCACAATGTTGGAATCAGAATATCTCCTTGTAGGTATTATTTTTCTTCTTTGTTTACCATGAGCAAGAGAATAATCAGCTAATTCAGACTGTGATTGAGAGGTTTCTCCTTCAATTTCTGTTTCTGCTTCTTCTTCTATTTCTTGAAGTAAAACTGGTGTATTTTCTTGTCTTATTAAAGGAGTAAGCTCCACCTCAATTATTGTATTTTCCTTAGGTTTTGATGATTTCAATTCTAGCTAGTAGAGAAACATTTCTTCTTCTCTAAAGATAACATCTCTGCTATTGATGCATCTTCGATCAGTTGGATGCCACAACCTGTAGTCTTTAACTCCTTTAGTAAAACCCACGAACATACACCTTATAGCACGAGGTTTTAATTTCCCTTGATTCAAGTGAACATAACCAATACATCCGAAAACTCTTAGATCATCGATTTTTGGAGGATGTTTGGACCACTTTTCTTCAGGAGTTAAGAACTGGTTTGCTGTGTGTGGATATCTGTTGATTGTGTGGACTGCATATGTGGCAGCCTCAGCCAAAAATTTCTGTGGAAGTTGAGCATATGATAGAAGGCATCTTACCCTTTCCATAATAGTGCGATTTAACCTTTTAGCAACACGGTTTTGTTGAGGATTGTGCCTCACGGTTTTATGGAGGGTTATTCCTTCTTTTCTGCCAAAAAAGTTAAAATCTTCTCTACAGAATTCTAGCCCATTGTCAGTTCTCTAATACCTCACTGATCTTGCAGTTTGATTTTCTATTAACTTCTTCCATTCCTTAAATTTTTCAAGTACTTAATCTTTGGTTTTTAGGAAGTAAATTCAAGATATTTTAGAAAAATCATTAATGAAAGTTAGAAAATACCTAGATCCACTTAATGAAGAAGTTTGAGCTGGACCCCATAAGTCGGAGTGAATGTAATAAAGAATTCCCTTGGTTACATGTGTTGCCTTCTAAAAACTCTATTTCTTGGCCTGCCCCAATATGCAGTTTTCACAAAAAACTCACCTCTTCACTTACTCCCTTTGGTAATATACCTTGTTTCTCCAATTCTTCGTGCCCTTTTATACTAATATGAGAGAGTCTCTTATGCCAAAGATCTCTTAAGGTCAGTTTTCCATCTGTTGTGATTAGGGCTTCTCCAGATGGTTCAATGTCTCTAACTACATAGAGACCATTCATCTTTTCTCCAACAAGAACTACTTTCGAATCCTTTCTAACTTTAAGAGTTTCACCATGACCACTATACTCACATCCAATTGAATCAAGCATTCCGAGTGAGATTAAATTTCTTTTCAATTTGGGAACATGTCTTACATTTTGAAGTAGTTTAGTAGTTCCATTCTTCATTTCCAAAGATACAGATCCTATTGCAACAACTTGCACACATCTTTGTTTCCCATGTATACCAATCCACCATCCCATTCTTTATAGGTTTGGAACCAAGCTCTTGATGGTGTCATGTGATAAGAGCAGCCAGAGTCTAAGACCCAATCTTGATGTTCTCGGGTATTGACAGAATGAGCACTTTGGTTTGTAGTAGCAAGAACATCAGAAACTATGATTTCATTTTCACCTACCAAGGCTTCAGCTGGATGAGCCTTCTGATTTTTCCAATTTTGCTTCTTTTTCAAAGAATAGCAGTCCCTTTTAAGATGACCTATTTTATGGCAGTAATTGCATCGAATTTTAGGCTTACCTTTGTCATTTTGCTGATTATTTGCATCTTTGTAATTGTTCTTGGTTTTTCCTTTTGCAAAATGCCCTTCTGCACTTGAGCTTTCCCTCTTAGAAGCTAGTAATTCAAGTTCCTTGGTTTTGAATTCAGAAATTATTCCATCAGTACTGATAGATTCTCTTTCATATTTGAGTGCAACTTTGGCTTCTCTGTATACATCTGGCAATGAGTTCAACAAAATGAATGATTCATTTTCATGACCGATATTTTCTCCCAAGTTCTTGAATTCCATAGACAATTTCTTGAAGTCATCAAGATTGTCACTAATAGACTTAGAGCTATCCATTTTATACGTGAAGAACTTCTCCCTCAGATATGTTTTATTTGGTAGATCTTTCATAAGAAAAAGATCATCAAGCTTCTTCGAGATTTTGTAAGCAGTTTCGAGATCGAAAACCTGCCTCAAGACATTATCACTCAAGTTCAAAATAATTGTTCCATATGCGATTTCTTCCATAGTCTCTTTTCCTTCTACTGTAATCGACTGGGGTAACTTTTCAGGATCAAGAATTGCTTTCGAGGCTTTCTACTGACCCAAAACAGCTTTGAGTTTAGCCTTCCATAATTTGAAGTCGCCCTTTCCATCGAATTTTTCTATTTCAAACCTTGTTACAGCCATGATTATCAATCTTGCTACTGATGATGAGGAACAATAACTCTTAACCATGGCTCTGATACCAGTTTTGTTGGGTTTTTCTCTATTTGTTTAACACAAGCAGTTTGATTTGAGAAAAGGGAAGAGGATTAGATAAAAGAATCACACAATCTTTTAAGTGGTTCAGTCAGAAATTAGACCTACGTCCATTGTGAAGGGGGAAGCTTGATTCACTATCTCAAAGAGGAAGAAGAATACAAAGGTAGTTTCTATGCACCTTTTGCCTATACTGAGACCTATTTATATGAAGATACAAGTTTCATCTAATTGCAGTAAGTTGGCTGAATTACAGTGGTCCCAACTTTCAGTTGGTTCAACGTATGGTAAAAGGATTTACAATAATATTTTTGTTATTTGTTTTCGATTATGTTATGGATTCTTTTATCATCCTGATTCAAAGGGATTTTGTTGTACATATATTGAGCACTACTCCCATAATGAAAATAGTGAAAATTAAAGCTAGAAAACAACTTTTAATCATTTACAATGATTTCTTCTCTACCCACTAATGTTACCATATCGATCCCTACAACACTAACTCACATTCAATGAACCTCTACATACATGAACATACAATTAATCAATCTTAAAAAACTAAATACATTAACAATTAATTAAATACTTGTTCTTGCACAAATATAATTTATCTAGGATAATTAACATGCGTGGTAGCTTGTATTTTGCTATCTAAAAATTTTCACTTTCTAAAATTGGGATCAACATCATTAGATGTTATGATTTTGAATATGACTTAATTTGCTAGATAAAAAATTAAATTTTTGTTGTTTGTAAGAGAGGGCTTGTAGGATGACTCCGTAATGTCAAACTTGTATGATAAAAGGAAGGGCCAATTTCAATTATGGCAAAAATAAATTAAAGGAAATGACAAATTTAGCAACTACATTTTACTTTTGCAAATATATCAAATTAAAAAAAGAAACAGAGGCCCAGATATAAAACGTCAAATTTACCCCTATAACACTCATATACCACTAATTATTGATTTACGACTGATATAACACTAATGTATATTTGATACTTCATATACCTATGATATATCATTTATATACAACAGATATACCCCTAATATAACATGATATCTACTGATATTATGATTATATGATTTATCATTTACTGATTTACCACTGATATATATCTGATAGATACTTGATATGTTTATGTTATACCACTAATGTAATACTGATATACAATTGATTTACTTCTAATATAACTATGATATTTACTTATATAACTTGTAATGTGATTTACCATTTATTTACCACTGATATACGTATGATATAACTATGATTTCTACTGTTATGAGTTCTTATATTATTATATGATTTATCATTGATTTTAGCACAAAAGAAACACTAATGTATATGTGATATATACTTGATATGCCTCTGATTTACCACTGATATACCATTGAAATACAACTAATATACCATTAATATAACTATGATATCCATTGATATAACTTCTTATATGAATATATTATTTACCATTTAACTATTCATCATTGATATAACAAGGATATATTTGTGATATATATTTGATATGCCTCTGATTACCTCTAATATAACTATGATATTTATTGATATAACTATGATATTTGTGTGTTGATGTGGACGATGAACATCATAAAAGATAGCATAAACGAACACCAAAGGTCTTGTCTCTACAAAAAAGGAAAACGGCCAAGGTATCGCCTCATAAGATATGACAATCACTAAGAAAGAGGGCTAATATCAACCTAGTTTTGACTTGAACATTTCTCAAGGATGAAACTTGTCTTCTTTTACAACTTATGCTTATATTTATAGTATTTATATTTATAGTATTTTAAGAATGACAATGTCTTGTAATATTATGGATATTGCAATCTACTTTTAGTTTTGTTTAGATTATATAGTAAAATGTCTTCTAGATTTTGAGTGATATAGCAATGAGCTTTTTTATGTGGCAAGCATTCTGTATTTAATCTCGTGTTTGCCAATTGTTTATTAATTTTTGATAGCGTAGTGATTTATCATTGATTTATTACTGATATACCTCCGATATATACTGGACATACCACTGATATACCACCAATATACCGTTCATCTACCACTAAAATAATTATGATATTTACTGATATAACTTGTGATATGATTATATGATTTACCATTGATTTACGACTGATATACTACTAATATATATCTGATATATACATGATATACCTCCCATTTACCACTGATATAACTATGAGACTTTTGATGTGACTTTATGATGTACTGTTTATTTAACACTTATGTACAATTGATTTAAGATATATTACCTCTACTACGTGTTTAAGTTTATGGCTTTCTATTTTATGGCTATATGATTGATTTACCATTGATTTCAAATATATTACTTCTAATATTTAGTATAGTAATTAAAAGTATATCTAATATGAAGTATATCAGTGTAATATATCTCACTAATATACTTCATATTTAGTATATCGATGCCAATTGGAGGCTGGGTGTGCATTTTGTTGGGTGTTTTGGTTTGATGATGACATAATTTATTGTTGGAGTGTGGTGATGATTAAGGACAAATCCTCAATGGGTTCTTTATCCTAATCTTGATCTAAGAGGAACAAATTTTGGTTGTATGATTTTTGGCGTTCCAATTCCTTGCCTTCTCACTCATCATGTCTTCATTGCCTTCTCACTCATTATGTCTTCATTGGTCTGGGTATCATCATTTTGTCATTTGG
Organism: Momordica charantia; assembly: GCF_001995035.1. The sequence goes on from NW_019104791.1 coordinate 148,164, forward strand.
AGACGATTTTAAATATATAGGTTTTGATAGACACAGGTTACATGTGCAGATGGGAAAAAAAAATGAGGAGATAGAGTGGAGGGTGAGGAGCCTTAAATAGAGGGAGCCAAAAAAAACACATAATTTTGGTAAAAATTTAGTGGGAAGTTGAAGCCCCTTGGATATTTTATTGCATTCTAATTTGGCCAAAGCAACAAAATATTTCCAACTGATTTAAAGTTTATATTGGTCAACAAATAGCTTTGACAAACTAGAATTTAAAACACTTAAATTCTAAAAAATTGAACCTTAGATTGTGAAGCAGGACCTCAACGAAGAAGAAGAATCCCAACTTTCATGAACCTACTTGTTTGGGGAAGAGAATATCCTGGACACGTGGAGGACCCCTATTGGTGCTCCAAGATGACTCATGAGTCATGCCCAGCTCGGACCGCTGAGATCACCACCACTAGCGTTGACAGATGCTAAGTATGAGGGCCGAGGTGAGCCTGGCCGAGGTCCGATCTACCGGGAAGCTCGGTGGGGGCCGAGGTGATCTACTGTCAGCGGCGTGATTATCGGGTGTAACCGTCGGTCCCGAGATTACCGGGTGTAACCGACGGTCCCGAGATTACCGGGTGTAACCGTCGGGAGATTAGTGGGACTACCACCCATAAGTAGATGACCTCACTCCACGACCAGGTATGATGATTTTCTGACCTCGAACTAAACTGGGAATCCGACCTATACTGACTTGATCGTCGGAGTGCTCACCTTTTTGTGCAGGTCCGCCCAAGCATTCAGATCGGTCCGGAGGCCGAGTTCGAGCTGCAATCTGAAATACACTGTTGTGCATATCCTTGCATAAACATTTGGCGCCATCTGCGGGGAACGACAATCTAAATCATCCCAATTCTTTTAAACCAACACGC
>NW_019104791.1:170876-186019 GCF_001995035.1 Momordica charantia
TTACCAGCTGCTCAGTGTGGTTGTCGTGCGCATCTGTTAGGGTTTCTGCTTCAGAACATTTGTCGGTTCGGTTGGTCCGGTTCAATCAAGCCGATTCGGTCCGTTCGGTTAAGATAGTCTGGTTCAATTAATCCGGTTCAGCCAATTCGGCAGTTGGTTTCATTCTCTCAGTTCGGTTTTTCGTTTGTTTTAGTCAGATTTGGATCCGTTCTACATATTTTGGTTCGATTCAACTTGTTTTGATTGGGTTCAGCCCTCTTTCGGTTCGGTTCAGTTCAGTGCTGATTTTTCAGTTTTGTGCGTGGATCTCCATTTTTGAGTTGTTGTTTAGTCTTTGTATCAATGTCACAATCATGCAAAATTACAAAAAAGTTGGACATATATGAGATCAAACAATTAAGGAGCTTCTTAAAAACTTTGGATAATGCTCCTAGTCAAGGTACAAGTTCGGTAACTTTGACGAGTACAACTTCTCAGCCTAAACGTTGTATCTGAATTATTGATTCTGGTGTAACAGACCATATGACGAATAGTAGCTATCATCTTTTCTCTTATAGTATTTGTCCGAGCAATAAGAAAATTTCTACAGCAGATGGTACCTTGGTAACAGTGGCTGGTCCAGGAGACATCAAGATAAATTCAGACATTACTTTAAAGAATGTGCTTCATATACCACGTTTAACTGTTAATTTGATATCGGTAAAGAATTCGATCAAAGATTTAGGTTGTAGAGTAATTTTTTCTGATTCTTCTTGTATTTTACAGGACAGAGCAATGGGAAGATTATTGGACTTGCTAATGAAAAAGATGGACTTTATTATCTTAATGAACTTGTCGGTCAGACTGGTGTTCCAGTCTCCTTCACCTCACAAACTCATCATCCTTCAAGTAAGTTTTTGTTGAATCATTATAGACTAGGGCATCCTTCATTTCGAACTCTTAAAATATTTTTTCCCGATTTATTCCAAAATCTTAATCCTGAGTCAATTCAATGTGAAGTTTGTGAATTCGCTAAACATAAGCGTGTACCCTTCCCTAGTAATAATAAACAAATATCAGTTCCTTTCTCTCGTATTCATACTGATGTTTGGGGTCCCTCCAATGTTCCAAATGTGTCCAAATTTTGTTGGTTTATTGTGTTCATTGATGACTGTACTCGAGTCTCATGGGTTTATCTTTTAAAACAAAAATCCGATGTTGGTTCTACCATTCAAACATTCTTTCATATGATAGAAAACCAATTTGGAATCAAACCCAAACGATTTCGCTCTGACAATGCTCGAGATTACTTCAATCAAAACTTAACATTCTTCTTTCACAAAAATGGAGTCATCCATGAGTCGTCTTCTGTGGACACTCCTCAACAGAATGGAGTGGCCGAAAGAAAAATTGGTCACATCCTTTCTGTGACACGTGCCATTCTTTTTCAAAGAAATGTTCCTAAATCCTTCTGGGGGGAAGCTGTGTTAACAGCCATTTNATCCTTTCTGTGACACGTGCCATTCTTTTTCAAAGAAATGTTCCTAAATCCTTCTGGGGGGAAGCTGTGTTAACAGCCATTTATTTAATCAATCGATTACCATCTTCTACTCTAGACCATATAACTCCTATGAATATCCTATCAAAATATTATCCTAATTTTCGAACAACAAATAACTTGACTCCTCGAGTATTTAGTTGTGTAGCCTTTGTTCATGTTCACAGTCATCAGCGAGGTAAACTTGATCCACGAGCACTCAAGTGTACTTTTGTCAGATACTCAAACACTCAAAAGGGATATAAATGTTATCATCCTCCTTTAAAAAGGTTCTTCATCTCTGCTAATGTTACCTTTTATGAAGACACCAGCTTCTTTACCTCACCTTATCTTCAGGGGGAGGAACTATTATTGGAAGATAAGGATTTGCCCATTCCCAACCTCACATTTCCTATATCAAATCCTTTACCACCAACTTTAGACACCTTACACAGGACCATCTAACCCTTCTACTACTACACCATTACAGGTTTATTCAAGAAGGAACACTGAAAAAGATAAGCAAGTCCAAGAGTCTGAACATATCCCTGTAACTGAAATTGACGAGAAAATAATCAATGATGAATCAGAAATTATAGTATCTACTAATGATAAGTTAGACATTATAATCTGCTAATGATGAGTCAGACCTTACAATAACTGTTTATTGATAAGAAAAGAAAGTAATTCTTCCTTGATTATTCCAAATGATTGATACAAGGCTATATAAATAGCAGTCACAAAGAAGAAACTAACAAGAAATTCTTGCCTATTCGGATAAGGAAATACGTACCTATTAGAACAATAAAACCCTAACCTAAATAAAATAGGAAACCTTTAAAATAAAATAAACTATAATATAACACTCCCCCTCAAGCTGGTGAATGAATATTTTCAATTCTCAGCTTGTTAACCAAATGCTCAAAGTTGTTGTTGTTCAATCCTTTTGTAAGAATATCTGCTATTTGATTGTTTGTTGGTACAAATGGAGTACATATGAGGCCGCTATCTAACTTTTCTTTTATGAAGTGTCTATCAACTTCAACATGCTTGGTTCTATCATATTGAACCGAATTATGTGCAATACAGATGGCAGACTTGTTATCACAATAAAGTTTCATAGGCCCCTTCCCATGGAATCTTCAAATCTTCTAAAATAATCTTTATCCACAGTAATTCGCAGATGCCCAATGCCATTGCTCTAAATTTTGCTTCTGAACTTGATCTTGCAACTACATTTTGTTTTTTACTTCTCCATGTCACTAAGTTCCCACCTAAGAAAGTACAATAGCCATAAGTGGATTTTCTATCGTCTATCGATCCTGCATAATCTGCATCTGTATAAACTTCTAGATTGAGTTTCTCGCCTTTCTTAAACAACAATCCTCTCCCAATTGAGTTCTTCAAATAGTGGAGTATTTGGTACATAGCTTGAAGATGGATTTCTTTTGAACTATGCATAAATTGACTAACCACTCCTACAGCATACACAATATCTGGTCTCGTATGAGAAAGATATATTAATTTTCCAACTAACCTCTGGTAAGTTTCTTTATTTACTAGAGGACTCTCTTCAGATGCACATAATCTATGGTTTTGATCAATTGGCGTTCCTATTGGTCCACTGTCAATCTTTCCTGTTTCATAAGTAAGTCAATCACATATTTCTGTTATGATGAGAATATGCCATGTTTAGAATAGGCTACTTCTATCCCAAGAAAATATTTCAATCTTCCTAATTCTTTAACTTCAAACTCTTGGATTAAACAATTTCTCAGTTTATCTTGCTCATTATTATCATTGCCAGTAACGATAATATCGTCCACATTTACAATCAATGTTGTTACTCCCCCTGTATCAGAATATTTTATAAACAATGTATGATCTCCTTGACTTTGTTTATAGTCCATCGTCCTCATAACTTCAGAAAATCTACCAAACCATGCCCCAGGAGATTGCTTTAATCCATACAACGCCTTTTTTAATTTACAAACTTTATTTCCTGCTTGTCGATACCCAGATGGAATCTCCATATAAATTTCTTCTTCAAGATCACCATGTAGAAAAGCATTTTTTACATCATATTGTAACATGTCTCATCCATGATTTACAACAAGAGATAGAAGTATTCGTACTGTGTTCATCTTGGCATCAGGCGCAAAGGTTTCAAGGTAATCAACTCCATATGTTTGAGTATATCCCTTAGCAACCAACCATGCTTTATACCTCTCGAGTGTTCCATCTGCTTTATACTTTACAGTGTACATCCATCGACATTCTACAGCTTTCTTATCTTTAGGCATAGTAACCAACTCCCATGTTTTATTTTTTTCTAAAGCCTGCATTTCAAGATTCATTGTTTGCCTCAATTCTTCATGTTGTATTGCCTCCATATATGTTTTTTGAATATTTACCTGAGTAAGGTTAACCATAAAACTTCTGTACTGACTTGAGAGTTTGTCATATGATACAAAGTGAGACAATGGATACTGAGTACAAGTCAGTTTTCCTTTCCTTGAAGCAATCGGCAAATCCAAGTCTGACTCATCATTAGCAGATATTGTAATGTCTAACTCATCATTAGTAGATACTATAATGTCTGATTCATCATTGATTATTTTCTCGTCAATTTCAGTTACAGAGATATGTTCAGACTAAAATATGGAAGAACGATTAAAGATCTTGATCAAGGCCAAACCAAAAGCGGGCCACTTGGTCTAGCACGGTTAAAACACAAGCTGCGGAGCAAGAGGCCGAGAGTCGAGCAATGACGAAAGTAACAGGTGTAAAACTACTGGCCATAGCCAGCGAGTTAGAAACTTGAATTAAGGACAGGCAAAGTCGACCCTGCCAAAGTTAGAGCCTTAAGCAAATAAAGAAGCTTGAAGAGATTTAATTGATAATTCCGACATAAAACCAACAAGGTAACAGGAAAAACAACAACAGAAACATAACAGACAATTTTCCAAAACATGAAGCATCAACGGGCAACTGGCCCATGTCGTCCCTACTCGTCGTCCATATCGTCAGGGACATCACATTCAGCCCTAAAACGTTCCTGGAAAAAGGAGTAATCGAGGTCAACGTGTTCATTGGAGACCTAACGGAGAGACCAGGAGACGCCACATTCCATGGGCGCATTCTGCAGATCGACATAGTCCTGGGTCTTCTTAAACTCCTCAGCCAGGAATTCGGAGTTGGAAAGCTGGGCATTGGCCTAGTCGAGCTTCCTCTGCAGAGCAGCTAAGTCATCTCGGGATTTCCTCCTTTCAGCCTCCAAGTCATACTGAGCGTTTGCCAGCAGGATGTTAGCCTAGTCTAAAGAGGCAAGAGCCCGATCCAGTTCATCTTGATGAATGTAGTGACGACGAAGATGGTTAATTTCATCAGCAACTCTACCCGAGAACAGACCAAACGGCTAAAAACCTACTAAAGCCAATAACATACGTTAGGCTAGATGCGATATTGATTACCAAGAGGCAACTACGAGACTAACCTGGTAGAGATCACTGAGACAGGTATTGATGCTTTACTGAGGGTTTGAGTAACCAAAACTTGACCCACTTAACGACTCTCCAAGTCTTTGCCAAAGGCTGAAAGCTCTCTCCAAATAGGTCGCGCCGTGGGCATCAGCATCATACGGGCCCAAAAAAGGAAAAGTCGACGCAGGGGAGGAAGACCCAGGATGGCCGAGACAGGAAGATGGGGTGGATGCCCCTTGAAGCCAGACAGAGCGACGAGGTGTAGCAGGAGCATTGAGGGTCGAGCCTAGGTTAAGATGGGGGGTCATCCTCCGTCAAGTTAGTTATCTCGACGTCTGAGGCCTGGTTGGATCCAGCACCTGAGCTCCGAACGTTTCGCCGGCACTCTCTCTCAAATAGGAAAGTGGCCCGTCTCGACATTTCTACAAGGAAAATACGAAAGTAAAAATCGGCTAGATGCAGATTTAACATAAACTTCAGACAACTACCAAATGTCGACGAGGAGGAGCTTAACCAAAATCTACCAGGTTTTGCTCATTTACCAAGTCTGGGCCCCATCACTCGATGTCAGGTAATTGGATGACAGTGTGATAGAAGTTCAACGCCTCGACAGAAAGTTCACAGATACGGGGAACTGTCAACAAAAGAAACAAGAGGAAGTTTAGAATATGATATAAGAAAGTCTCAATGGAGTTTGGGAATCTGCTTACCCAACTCCGTACACTCCGTCGGGACGGGAAAATGCAATCCACGGTCATCTTGGGCTAGCCAGTCACCACCAACAAAGAACCACTCGTCCTTCTAATGCTTTACTGAGGAAGGACCCATAATGAGAATTTGATTTCGCGAGCTAAGGTAAAAATGAAAGTTGTCATCAGGGCTATGTTTAAGGAAATACAGTGACATGAAGGTGGCCGCGATTAAAGGTTGGTCACCCCCAAGGTAAGACCATAGAATGAAGGAACTAATCAATGTAGACCACCCATTAGGGGCGATCTGGGAAGGAGCTACTTGATTAAAAGCTAAGAAGTTCTGAATGAACAATAGCAAGGGTAGACGAACACCAAATTTGTACATGGCCGTGTAGAATACGACTTCCCCAGGGTAGGATCTGTCAATACTCTCCCCAGGATTTGAGAGACAAAGGCTGATGAAGTCGGGAGCGTGGTATTTTAAGTGGAGATGACGTAAGTCCCTCGCCATAAGCATGGAGTTATCCACCCAGGAAGAATGAAAGGACCGGGATTCAGAAGAGAGGTTGGATGACGACTCGTAATCGGAGGTAGTCCACTCAATGTTTAAATCACTACCGGATGCCATGTAACTAAACGAGAAACAAAAAACAAGAAAATATGGGAGATTACCTCGAAGTGAAGGGAATGTGTGAAATGTGAAAGAGGTGGAAAGGGTTTATATAACCCCAGAAAGTGAAGGGGCATGGCTCGGACCAATGGTCTCAGACCATTAGGCCGAAGCCTGCTCGGCCACCACAAAACCTGTGACCACCTCAGTTACGGGTCCTACCATGACATGACGAATCATAGCGTGATGTGACTACACTTCCATGGGAACCGATAAGGCAGCTCGACAGGTAAAGTGCGATGACAACTCGGTCACAAGTTCCAACACAACTCGACTCGACAACTGAGGAAGAGACCATCTCGATCGTGGGTTTGACCATGAATCGAAAAAACAATGATGGGTGGAACCCATCATTCACGGGTCCATTGGGCATGGTGCAAACCAAAAATTGACAATGACAACTCTTTTCGTGACCCAACAATGAATGTACTCTCAAAGTGATAGGTCCAAAAAAACTAAAGTACATCGCCTCGAGAGTAGGAGCAACTGTTATGAGGTAAAAAACGACAAGCGAAGGAGAAATTAAGCCAGGCGAACAACTCGAGGAGGACGGGCCGAACCGAGCAGGGCTCGGTTCCGATCCCTGTTCTATGCCGAGCCCCATCTTTGCTCTTCTACTGCTGTAGGAGGTGTCCCGGCCTATAAGCTCACGTGTATCAGACCTAGGGTTGGCATTTCGTGGAAGCCTGGGGGGAAGCTCGACTATAAATAGGTAGGCATCAGCACCATCGAAGCCAGTGTGACAGAAGTCACACCGGTTTAGGGTTGTTCGGTTTTGCAGGTATCCGAATTCTCAATATTTGAGTTTGGTGTATATTTTGGAGTGAACCGGTCCACCAAAATACAAGCATCAACAATGTACATCTTGATTTTAAAGTTATTAACTTGCTCCCTTTTTGCATTACAAATTTGATTTGAGGACGAATCATTTTCAAGAAGGAGGTGATGGTATGATCTGATTTGAGAAAGAGATGCAAGAATCAACCTACTTCAATAAAGTGGAAAACGAGGATGGGAAGCCCCCTAAAAAGAAGAGGATGGAACTCAATGAGGAACAAAGGAGATGCCGAGGAAGGCTCATCATACACCCCATCCTATGCGTGCGCCTCCCACATCCTGCATCCTGCACCATGCCCACGCGCGCCAACGCCCAGTACACCCATGCCGACTGCGCACCCGCCATTGCGCCCAATGCCACGCTCGCCTACCACTACCTCGCACACGTCCATTCCCCTCGCCACGCCCCTCACACACCCCAAATCCTTTGGTGCCAAAAGGCTTGCCTTGCCGCCCACTCCTTTTATTTAAGTAATATATTTCCTTTTTTGCCTCCTTAGATTTATTTTGTTTTAGAATCAAGGAATAATTTATCTTACTTAATTAGCTAGTTGGTGGATTTAAGACAGATCTCTTGTTTTTTATTTTTCATAGTTTATTTTATTTTTATCAAATTATATTTAAGGAATAGTTGCTTTGCTTGATTAGCAAATTGGCGTCATTTAGGAAATTATCTTTACAATTATTTTGTTTTCTTTTATTTACATTAGATTTTAGGTTTATTTTATTTACAAAACAATTGGGGAGATACGAACCCCCCTCGTCCAACTTGCCAAACAATCGAGCCGCTAAAAAGCCTTTGGTCTTGGCCTATAAATAGGCGTTCCCTCTTTGTTGTTTAATACAAATTTTAGACTTTGATGAATTGAATAAAATTGATAGGTTTCTCTACCCCTTGCCTACGTGTAACCCCCTTGTTGCGATTGGTGGGGCCAAATCAATGTCGGAACGAATTAGGGACGAATCAAGATCAAGCCTTTGGACAAGCAGGGATGAAAACAAGTGAAGTAGAAAGCTGCAAGCCAGAATGGCCGAGGAGGTAGCACCGTAGTGCTGTTGTAGGGCGTCGCGACGCTGCACAACACCGAGGACCATGGCTCTATCAACAGCGCCATGACGTTATATCGACTCTATAAATATGCAATTTCGGGTTTTAGGATTTTTCAGCCGAAATTAGAGTCGTTTTCAACCGTTTTTTAGAGCATTTTGTGCCAGTTTCGAGGTAGAGGCTCAGGGTAATAGCAGAAGCTTTTGGGCAGATCCAGATCAACAATTTCGAGGTATTTAGATCTTAATTCTATTGTCAGTTTTTCATTCTTATACCTAAGTATAATGCATTATAATACTAAGAAGTTGAGGGCTTTAGTTTGGACCTTTAGAGGATCAATATTTAAGGGAGATATTTGATTGCTTTGTTCCAATCTCATAGTTTAGTACTCACATCTGAGCAAAAGACTGGATGTAGCCCATACACTCTTAAGGTGAACTAGTATAAATTATTGTGTCATTTTCTACTTTTCTCTTAATCTCTTATTTGTGTTGTGTGATTGCCTTTGTTTGCTGGACAATTGTGGAAGGAGAATTGTTTAGAGCGCCTTAATTTCTCAACACCCCCCGCCCCCCTAAATATTGTATTTTTTATGTGGTTGAACTTAGGATACTCTATTTTATTCTTAAAGCATGCTTGTTTGATTGGTCATCAAACTTGTAGAGTGTTTCTAGTCTCGAACCTAGTAAGTCATCTGTCTACTCAAGGTAATCTACTGCAAATGTAATCCATCTAACTTTTTTCCTTCCGGGTTGAACAATCTATCGATTGGATTGAAGTGGCTAGAGGCTCAAGTAGTCCATACGCTTGGGTTGTTGTGTATCAACTGGCACCATTCAGCAACGGCAACACAAACAACCTCGAACGGCACATCTACTACAACATCACCACAACGGCATTGCGAGTCTTCATGAGTAGATCCTGCGGTTTTGTGTTTTGTAGCCCAGATCCGACGAGTTTCCAATGTTCCATGGCGGCTCAAGCCTAGATCAGTGACGACGACGACCCACAACGGCGTTTTCCCTCTGCAGCAACCCCGTACAGCAGCAACTGAGTGTTTTCCAACCACGAATGGTGAGATTCGAGTAGATCCGACATTCTAAAGCGGCACGCCTCTTCTCTAGAGATTTCTACAATGGCGGCGACACATTCCCATGAGAAATAGACAACAACGACAGTAGCAGCCCAGATCAGCGGCGTTTTCTTCCTTCCAACGAGATTTGATGCTTACCCACCCTTGTTCGAGCATAGATCGGTGTTACCCACCCCCTCCCGACTTCGGACTAGTAAGTGCGAGCCTTTTTGAACTAATTTTTTCTAGGCCAAACCACTTCAGCATTGACCTATTCTTAACCCAAGTGGTTTTGCCGTGTGTTAATAGCTAACGACTCACTTAAACTCCCTTTTGATTTCGATTAAAGTGAGTTCTAACCCAAAGTTTAGTCTCTTTCGATTTAGGAATCTTTCAAAGCTTAGGAGCATTAGACCTTGTTTGTAAGTAGTTTCTTACTTGGGCGATTGTTTACTGTGTGATATTTATGATGCATGTTTATTGACTTGCTCTTGCGCTTTTATTATTAATGTATATAACTTGTTTATACGTTGGCTATTACGTAAAATCTGTTGCTTGCTAATAGAACTTTAGACTATTATTATGGTTTCTGTGAGTGGTGTTCATATAAATAGATTGGATAGACTGTTTGGTTGCATACTGGAATATTTATGAGAAGTTTTTTTATGTTGGAGCATGCTTGATATATGTTGATTATATTGTTGGTTATGTTTCATGTTGTGAAATATATACATGTTCATTGTTGAATCACGCGCTACACTATTTTGAGTTGAATGGTAATTACGTATTTTTGTGTATATTGCATGTTGGACTGTTGTGAGTCGATTTATGCATGGGTCATGGCTTAGAAAGTATGGAGTAGGACTCGGGTGAGAGTTTTAATTTGTTATTAAGTGAATGAGTGAGTATTAGGGCCAAAAGGCTGATACGTCACAAGTTAAATATCGAGGATTTGGGTAAATGGTCGAGGGTCGATACGCCAACTTTGGACAAAGATGAGTGTCGGGGTCTTAGCTATACCTAGTTAAGGGTTGACGCATTGAATCTTATAGGAAGGCAAGTATTGGGGCCTTGGGAAGAAAGGGCAAGGGCCACTATGTTGCAAAGTGATCAAGGTCTTAGCTATGCGTGGTTAAGGGTAGGTGCAACATTTCAAGGTCTTCAGTATGCGTGATAAGGGATCAAACGCCAAGCGCCGTAGAGAAGTATCAAGACATTGGGTAGATGGTCAGGAGTCGGTATGACTCGAAGGAGTAAGTCCTAGAGGAATAGGAAAGAGAAGTCTAGTGAGTTTTATGAGGCTTGGGTTTGGCATGTAGGATGCAGGTTTAGCAAGTTTACATTCTATCTTACTTAAATGTATGTATGTATGCATGCATGTATGTGTGTATATATATATATATTGATGAACATGATGTTTGATGTTGTGAAAAACATGCTTTTTGTGTGTAACCCTTTAGGTATGAGTTTTTTACTGAGTAATAGTGGTTGTACTCACTCTCTCCTCTTTCAGATTTTACAAGTAATGAAGTGACCGATGCAAATGATGATGGCGTGGAGAAGACTCAACTAGAAAGACCATATAACGCTGCGTCATTTAATTTTCATTTTAGTTGGGCCAGTTGCAGTTGTTTCTTTTTCTAGTATGAGTTTATTCTTTGCTTAGTAGGTTGGTTTTGTATAGTTCCTGCTTAAGGTTGTGGTTTTTACTTAGTATCAAGACGTTAATGATTTTTGTTCTTGTCAAGAGTTATCTTTGTTCAAACCAAAAGATGTTTAAAATCGTTGATTCTCTATTCTTTTGAGAGTTTAAGTTATGTTTAGTTGTTAATCTGTTGGATTGAGACTTTTTGAAGTTAATAAAGTTTCTTAGTTGAAGTTTATTGGGTAGAAAAGTAGTTATGTTCTCTCGATTAAGTTAAGCTATATAAGAGGTTTTAGTAACATGCCCCATTTGAGTTGGTGAAGATTTAGGGGCGTTGCAAGAATTGTCACCAACCTTAAGAGAGAAAATGGTTTCAATCACCTTGAAGGATCAAATATGAATCAATTTTTCTGTACCAAGCTCGAGGTTCTTACATTAGGCCACAGAGAGCTTTTCTCAAACGATGTACTTTCTCTTCCTTGCCTTTGTCTACAAACCCTTCAAATTGACTTAAATAAATCTCCTCCTCAAGGTGACCATTCAAAAAATTGATTTTACATCTAGATGGAATATTTTCCACCCAATTGTGCAGCTAAAGCAATAATCAATTGTATAGTATTATGTCTTGCAAGTGGATCAAATATATCTCCATAATCAACTCCATGTTGTTGTGCATGCCCTTTTACCACTAAGCTTGCTTTTTATTTGTTGATTGAACCATCATAATTATATTTCACCCTAAACAACTACCTAAAGTGTTTTTTCCATGTGGTTGGTCTACCACCTCTCATGTATTATTTTTATTAATCATCTCCAATTTAACTTTCATAATAGCAACTCAGTAGACTATGAAGCTTTATAATAGCTATTAAGTTGAACAATAACAAAACATACAACTTTTATATACATCAGCAAGTGATCTTACCTTTTAATTTGAACCATTACCAGTTTCATGAACAAGATCGTCATCATTCGAAGGAGGATGGTGGTTATCTTGATTGTTAGAGTCAATCGGATCAAAAGAAGATTAAATTCGTTCTAAATTTTCCAAATTGTTGGGTGAATCTCTAACAATTTTTTGCTTCACAAAATTCCAATAAGAATCTTCCTCAACAATGATATCATGACTCAAGATAACCTCTTCATTATTCGAATAGAAAATTTTATACTCTTTTGAATAAGAAGCATACCAATAAATACTTCTTTAATTGCCTTCTCATCAAGTTTAAACCTCTTAATAGAAGGAATAAAAGAGTAACATATAGATCAAAAAATCTTCAAGTTTTTAACATAAGATTTTCTACCTTACCAATCTTCATGAGTCTTGCCCTTAACTATCCTTGTAGGATCTATTCAGCAAGTAAAGAGTAATACATACATTCTCTGCCTAAAATTTCTTTTGCAATTTCTTCCCATAGAGTAAACACCTTGCATCCCCATCACGATTCTGTTGAAGATGCAAATATACTTATCCCACTTTGGATAGAAGATGTAAAGGTTCATAATATATAAGTATACAATAACATATCTTCAATATGGTACCATGCCTTTTAAGTAAGATAAAAAGCAAATTCTTAGAGTCTTCGAATCCCCTGCTTTACATTCCAAGCAAGGCACCAAAGTTTATACCCAACTCCCATTTCCCCACTCTAATTTGGAAAGTAAACTTTTGTTTCTACACAAAGAAGAATTAATTACATCTTTCCCACAATTTCTACAATAGCTACATATGTTCCAACTATGCCGATTAGGACACCAATCACTATGATGCTAGTTATTATCACCATCTCGAATCCAAACTTCTTGTAATGCCCCGAAATCTTCAAGTAACACGCACATGGCAATATAATTGAAGCAATCACGTTGAGAAAAGCTCCAACAAGTGACATTAGAGACACAAAAAAGGGAATTGCCAGAGCTATAATGACATTGCTAACCAACAAGATGGTACCAATAAGGATGGCCAATGGCTTTCTATTGTAGTTCAATGGAAATTGATTCCTAATGGCATTTACTATTGGAATAGTCATTAATGCATATTTGCAAATAGGGTTGAGTAAAGTTGCGTAGATTGCAACTAAAGAGCTGAGTTTTTCCTTCGGGAGATTTAAGGTTATCTGTGATTGAATGTCTGAGCCAAACATGGCATATCCCATGACAGCCATAGAGGCATAGCAAAAAGTGCAGATTAAAAAGCTTAAAGTTAGAACCTGTCCATGTAGAAACAACCAAAAGGGACACCAAAAAGTCAAAGAAAAAGGCCTAATGTTTGAATTTCAATTTATTCCCTAAACTCTTAAAATTTTCAATTTCTATCCCTTTTTATTGAATTTGTTTTATCCAATTAAGTTCTTACTGTGAAAATGTTGATTTAATGTCAAAATACACTTGATTGAAAACACTCGGTGGTCTAGAAAAACTTGCTTATTTCATATGACTTAGCATATGTAATTTACTTGACTTGAAAATGTTTTTGTTATGGAAAATTGATCCATTAAGATGTTGATAAATTAACCATTTACACCTTCAAATTACCTTTTTTAAAATTAATATGTTTTTCATTCTTCAATATATAGGGGATGAAATTGAACCTTTTAAAAATTTGAAGAGCAAATTTAAAAGGGGAGAAACTAAAGTGAAACAACTAGAATTTGGTTTTGCACGTACCTTGGAGAACTCGTGTTTGTTCTTCATGGAAGTGTACAAGGTTGGGAAAACTGGATGTGCACCGTAACAGAAGATGAATAAGCTGATGGAATTTGGAATCCCTTTCCAATTGACGAGAGTCCCTTTGTGTTGGAATCCAATCCCATCAAAAGCACCACACCAGAGAACAGAGCCGAGGATGATGGCCAACGCCAAAACACTACTGGCCGAGATGAAAGAGAAAAGACTCATGTCGTTAAGCCAAACCGACGGCAAGATAATGAGAGCAATGACCAAAACGAAGAAGGCTTGCCCAGCAATTCTAAAGCCGAGGAGTTCAAACTCGACGTTGGGAAACATATTGTTCAAGTTATCTCCTCCAAGAATTAGGAATCCAGTGGCAACCAAATACAGCTCCACGTACGTGACAATTGATACTATTATCTTCCCATTGCTTCCAAATGCAATCTCTCCAACTTCTGGATAGGTTCTAATATCAGACTTCACATCCATGCATCGTTGAATCAGCAAGCCAGAGTAAAACATCGTGAGGGCAATTACGAAAAGAAGTATTAAATTTAGCCATCCGCCCGATGCGAGGGCATAAGGAACGGAAATAATTCCAACTCCTAAAAATGCAAGAATCAACAATGAAATTAGCATGGAAGTAAAATTAACACAGATATGTTAAGGAGGCGAAGATTCCAAATAAACTAAATTTTTAGATAAGATTAGGATGAGTTTTGGAGAAAGTGTCTTAGAGTGAAAAACACTTCTTCATAAGTGCTTTTTAGTATTTTTTAAATTTTTTAAATGACTTTTTACCAAACAATTTTGAAAAATATATGTAAAGTACTATACCAAAAAGTCATTCCACTTTTCAAAATATTCTCAAATTAAGAACACATCAAATGGAATATAAAAAATTTAAAATAAAAAAAAACAAGCAGAAAAAGAAAAGACAGTAATCAACTACAACGTTGTTCTCCCAAAAGAAACTCTATTGGTGGGCTCTCCTTTTGATAGTCCTTGGAAGTTTGAAAAGTCAACTACAATTATCCACAGCGCTACACTGTTGGTTTATTGGATAACATGTGAAGTTTGTACCACAAAAAAATCAAAGTACAAACAAAAATCTTTTGAAACATAAAAAACATTGTTAAGAAACATCAAAATGAAAAGAACCAAACAAGTACTCGTATGATTACCCTCGTAAAAGAATCATAAAACATCTTTACCATCATCTTTGTTAGAGAAAATCTACCAACAAGAATTATGAGATTCGTGAGAGATTTTAAGAGAGATAAATTAAAATGTTTTGAGTGTTTTTCTTTTTTAGATAGTGAAAAACACTCACGCTACTAAGATGGTCTTTACAGTTGTTTATGCAAGGATATGCACAACAGTGTATTTCAGATTGCAGCTCGAACTCGGCCTCCGGACCGATCTGAATACTTGGGCGGACCTGCACAAAAAGGTGAGCACTCCGACGATCAAGTCAGTATAGGTCGGATTCCCAGTTTAGTTCGAGGTCA
>NW_019104792.1:7656-19413 GCF_001995035.1 Momordica charantia
CAGGCATGGCATCAGGGCGAGAAGCGAGGAGGTAGATGACCATCGCGCCTCAGCTCACGCCTCTTATTGCGGTCCAAGATGGACCAGTTGAAGGAAGAAATGCAGAAAGAGATAGAGGATCTCAAAAAGCAATACAAAGCTCCAAATCAAGTGGATTTATCCGAGCGTGAGGAACCACCATTCACCTAGGAGATCCTAGATGAGCCGATCCCGCACAAGTTCAAAGCCCCAACGATGACTTTGTACGATGGGTCATGAGACCCTGTCTCGTAGGTCGAGATTTTTTAAGGAAAGATGGACTTTCTTGTGGCAAGTGACGCAATCAAATGTCGCGCCTTCCAAATTGCTCTAGAAGGCTCATCTCGGCTTTGATACAGAAAGCTGAAACCAAAGTCTATCAGCAGCTATCAACAACAGCGCAAAATGTTCATCAACCAATTCTCAACTCAACAGCTGATGAAACTGCCTGTATCTCACCTTTGTATAGTCAAACAACAGGATCTATAGTCCTTTACCGATTATATTACTCAGTTCATAGATGAGCACATGAAAGTTGTAAATTGCACTGACGAGATGGTTATCATCTATTTCACCACCGAGCTAAATGACAAGAATCTGGTGGTCAAGCTCGGCAGCAATCCAACTACCTCCTTGAATGAGCTCCTCATAAGAGCTCGGAGGTATATTGAAGGCATAGAACTATGGAAGGCCAATGGTGGGAAGCGTTATAGCAACCGAGACGACAAGTCTCAAAAGCGGTGGGATGATGACTGGGTTTCAACTCGTCGAACCGAAGACAAGCCGGACTGCCGCAATGATAGTCGATCTGACTTTAAAAGAGGTCCTCGGTTCGTTAAGTATACACTTACGAACAAATCCATAGTTGAGATATTATTAGCTGTGGAGGAAGGCGGGTTTGAGAATTTACTCTCACCACTTGGGAAGACCTGGAAAACTGAGTCAAAGAAAGACAAAAGCAAATATTACCGCTTCCACAAGGACGACGGGCATGACATATCAACTTGTTATGCGCTGAGGGATCAGATTGAAGACCTGATCCGTTGCGGTTACTTGAAGAAATATGAAGGTTCATACAGTAGGGATGAGCCGACCAGGTCTAATAAGGAAGATCACAGGGTGAGGACCCAGTCGCCACCTCGTCGCGTCGAGGATCGACCTACAGTAATCAACACTATTGCCGGAGGGCCCAGCAGGGGCCAGTCTGGGCAGAAGCACAAGGCTCTGATTAGATAGGCGGTCCATGAAGTCTGCACCTCATACTCAAAGGAGCCGACCCTTCCAATTCTGTTCAACGAACAAGATACTAAAGGTGTCTATCTATCTCACAACGACGCTCTGGTCATCGCCCCCATGATTGACCACTTTATAGTCAAGCGAGTCCTCATCGGAGGAGCATCGACCAATGTGCTATCAATGTTAGTATATTCGGCTTTGGGCTGGGAGCGAGTTCAGCTCAAGCCGAGTCCTACACCGTTGGTCGGATTTACCGGAGAGTCAGTAACTGCCGAGGGTTGTATCTCACCCTTGGTCACCCACGGCGAATGAGAGCATCAGGTCACCTCAGTCACAAAATTTGTGGTCATCGATCGCACGTCGGCCTACAACGCTATACTAGGCCGACCCTTTATACATCAATTGAAGGCTATCCCTTCAACATATCATCAAATGATGAAGTATCCAACTGCTGCTGGATAGCCACCATCCAAGACGAGCAGAAGATGTCGAAAGAATGCTACACTACAGCATTAAAGGGCTCCGCCACTTGTGCAGCTATCATAGCCGAGGCCCCGCCGCCGGATGAGTCGACCCGCGGGACCCTAGCCGAGGAACTTGAGCTTATGTCACTCCTGAGCCCAGATAAGCAGGTCAGCATCAGTGCCAAGTTGGGGGGAGAGACCAGGACAAAGCTCATTACTTTTCTGCGAGCAAATGCCGACGTGTTTGCATGTTCACATGAAGATATGCCAGGGATCGACTAGAGCATTATGGTTCATAGGCTTAACGTAGATCCCTCTTTTAAACTTGTAAAGCAAAAGCGTCGGCCGGTCAATGCTGAGCGTAGCCTTGTAATAAGTAGGGAAGTAGATAAGCTCTTACGAGCTAACTTTATAAAAGAAGTTCACTACCCCGCGTGGCTCTCTAATGTAGTATTATTTAAAAAAGCTAACGGTAAATGGCACGTCTGTATTGATTTCACAAGCTTGAACAAAGCCTGTTCGAAGGATAGCTTTCCTCTGCCTCAAATAAATCAGCTCGTCGATGCCACTGCCGGCCATGAAATATTTATATTTATGGATGAATACTCAGGCTACAACCAAATCAAGATGCATGTACCTGACCAGGAGCACACTTATTTCGTTTGGCCTAAAAAACGTGGGAGCCACATATCAACGCATGGTGAACATGATGTTCGCCAAGCAGATCGACAGGAATATGGAGGTTTATGTGAACGACATGCTAGTCAAGAGCAAACAGGTCAGCTCACACATAACCGACCTGACAGAAGCCTTTAAAGTCCTCCGCTGCTACGGCATGAAGTTGAACCCAGAGAAATGCGCCTTCGGGGTTGTCTCAGGCAAATTCCTCGGTTTTTGGTGAATCGGCGCGACATCGAGCTAACCTGGACAAGATTTAAGCCGTGCTCGAGATGGAGCCCTACAAGAACCTCAAATAACTCCAGCACCTTGACGGGCGTGTGCCTGCGCTGAATCAGTTCGTTTCAAGGTCAACCGACAAATTCCTCCCATTCTTCAAGGTTTTGAGGAAAGGGAGAAATTCGAATGGACTACTGATAACTTTCTAAAAGAGAGTTACTCTAGACTATATTTGGCTATTTCTGTACAAAGAATTGTCAAAGTGTGTCCATTTTAGCTCTTAAATATCATAGATAATATTAGAAAGTGAAGTTCGAGCTAAAAGTCCCAGGTCTTAAATGCTTTGGCTAAAAATTGTGCTAAACTCTCTTAAATCTGGCTTAAATGTACAGGTTTGGAAAAAGAAGACAAAGCATGAAGAGAGGGTCAAGCCCAGACAAGAGTGGGTGAAGCATTTGCAAGGTAGAATAGACGAAGGCTGGAGCGAAACAACGCTGGAGCATGGAATTACAGCGGAGCTAATGTCCCATACACGGGAAAATTATCGTGCCCGTACAACCTTTAGTTGGGTGCCCTAAAATTGGTTCCCGATATAAAAGGGACATTTAACCCTAGCCAGCACACACAGATCCCAATAGAGATACATTTTAGAAGGTTGGAAAAGACAAGGAAGAGGAATCTCTCACCATTTTAGGGGAAGAGCTAACGATAAAAGAGGATATTCGGCTGCTGCTTTAAGCTATCATCTCCTTTCTCGGTTTTCTTCTCTTTTCTTGAAATGAGTTGTAACCTCTCTTTACCCATTGTATTTTCTTATTCCTCCGTGAGCTAAACTTCATTTTGAGGGAGATTTACATGTTGTAACTGATGAACAACCAAAACTCTAGCTGATTTCATTGTTATTAAATAGGGCTGCGTTTATTTCTTAAATCTTACCTAACATTGTTGGCCACTCTGTTCTGTATTCTAGCGTCTGTATGACCCGAGACAGTGTACGAGTAGCTGACTTGCTTTATTTATGATTAGTTACTTTTTTCTAGTAATTTGTGGATGCTCAGGAATGAGGTCACCTAATCATGCTTAGAACTTGTGTATATTGCTTGGAAACCTAGCAACGGGAGTTGTGGGTATCCATGTTTGGGTGTCTCAGAAGGGAACCATGTCGAGTTGAGCGCTAATAAATGTTGTCTTGCTAGAGTGTAGGTTGAGATTCAGTGAAAGCATGTTATGTCTCTGCCACTTTTCCGTATCTGTTAACCCTTATTTTCGCTGTTCTGTGCTGTAACTTCTTTCTATTATCAACATTTTGAAGTGTGTCTGTTGTTGAGATCATTTTCTGCTTTGTTTATGATATTTTCTTTTACTTTCAACACAATCATCTATATTTTCTTATTTTTATATTTTTGGTATCTGCAAATATAGTTTAGAATATATTCCAAAGTTCCTGTGATTCGACTTCGTTTCGTGCCAAAATCGGCAATTTTAGTGTATACTTGCACGTGTTGTCAATACGGTTGTGTGGATGCAACAAATTTTTGGCGCTGTTGCTGGAGACTTAGTGATTTTATTTTAAACAATAGTGTTTGTGGATACAGAGCTTAATCGAGTTTTTTCTTCTCACATTTTTGTGTGGTTGTAGGTGCATGAACGATTTTGAAAGCTTGAAGTATATTATAGATCACGAGATAGAACGCACATTCTATAGAAATCGAAGAGAACAAAGGAGAGCGCAAGCTGAAGCAAATATGAATCCACCTAACCCAAATCTGCGCTAGCTTATTCCACTGAATGTGAGGATTAAGGAAATAGTAGACGGGGTTCTTGTTGTTGCTAACCCTAAGGTAGCAGTGCCCCTTTCAATGTTGTATTACTAGCAGATGACATCGACAGAGAAATCATGGCGTACGCAGCTCCGACATTTTATAATTTCAACCCAATAATCACGGAGCCAGAAATTACAGCCCCCAAATTTGAGCTGAAGCCAGTGATGTTTCAGATGCTCCAAATAGTGGGTCAATTCCACGGACATCCTACGGAAGACCCACATTCGCATCTGAATTTTTTATTGGAGTGCAATTCGTTTAAGGATGAAGTATGCAGCAAAGAAGTGCTGCAGCTTAAGTTGTTCCCTTATTTGCTCAGAGACGAAGCAAGAACCTGGTTGGAATCACTTCCGTCAAAATCAATTACAAGCTGGGACGACTTGGCAGAAAAATGTCTGATGAAATACTTCCCACCTAGCAAAAATGCTAAGTACATAAGGGATATCAACAATTTTCAGCAATTTGTTGAGGAGTCAGTTAGCGAATCTTGGGAGCGTTTCAAGCGACTTTACAAAAATACCCCCATCACGAGATCCTAAGATGCATCCAGATCGAAATGTATTACAATGGTTTGGATGATGTGACGCGCTTGGTCATCGATGCGTTAGCAAATGGGGCTTTGCTAGTAAAACGTTATGCTGAATAATTCAGCATCTTGGAAAGGATATCATCCAACAACCATTCATGGTCTGACCCAGAGCTATTCAAGGTAGCGGAAGCAAGGGACTTAACAAATCTGAGTCATACTCTACTCTGAACTCGAAGATTGAGAACATGACAGACTTGGTGATAAAAAGCATGACACAACAAAACTGAGTGGGAGCATCTGCGAGTAAAGCTAATGTTAGCCACATCCAAGGGATTTCTTGTTCTTTCTGCGAATGAGATCATCACTATAATAATTGCCCTGGCAATCCAGAGTTGGTGTACTATTTAGGGAATCCATATAACAGTAGAAATAACCCATACTCCAATACGTACAACCCCGGCTGGAGAAATCACTCCAACTTTAGTTAGAGTGGAAATCAAAGAGGAAATACTACGGTACATCAAATGCTTCAGCTATCAGCAGAAAAGGAGTTATCCCCCAGGTTTTGTGAATCAAGGTTAGATGGTAGCGCAGAACCCTTCAGAAGGATCGTTTGCACTGTTAGAAAAAGCTCATGAAGCAGTACATGGCAAATAATGACGTCGCTGTGCAAAGCTAGGCCACATCACTAAGAAACCTAGAGTTGCAAGTAGGCCAGTTAGCATCCGATTTGAAAAGCAGACCTTACAGAGCATTGCCTAACTATACTGAAGTGCTAAAGAGAGATGGTAAGGAGCAATGTAAGGCTCTCACACTGAGCGAGCCTACTCAGGTAGAACAAGGAGAATCTCAGCCAACAAAAACTATTGAGCCCACCGTGCAAATTGTTGAGCAACCAAGGGAAGTTAAGAATACTTCTAGTGAGGAGGTCATCCCAGTGAATATTGAAGCAGCTAATGTAGGATCAACGCAGACTAGAGTGCTCGAGAAAAGAAAGCAGGCAGAGGATGATGATGCTCCAGCAGAATACAGACCAGCACCACCATATCCGAAGCGGTTGCAGAAGAAAGAACAGAATGTTCAGTTTAAGAAATTCTTAGATGTGCTGAAGCAACTGCATGTTAACATACCTTTGGTGGAAGCTCTAGAGCAAATGCCAAATTATTTGAGGTTCCTAAAAGAGATACTTACAAAGAAGAGAAACCTAGGATAGTATGAAACTGTGACAATGACTAAGGCCTGCTGCAATATCTTCACAAGCATAATTCCAGCAAAGATGAAGGATCTGGGAGCTTCACCATACCTATTTCCATTGGATGACAGAAAATAGGGCTTGCACTATGTGATATGGGAGCCAACATCAACCTTATGCCTCTATCTATTTACAACAAGCTAAGAATAGGAGAAGCAAGACCCACACAGTTACCTTGCAGCTCGTAGATAGATCCATCACGCACCTAGAAGGAAAAATTGAAGATGTTCTGGTACAAGTAGATAAATTCATTTTCCCTCCTGACTTTATTATTTTGGATTATGATGCAGATAAGAAGGTCCCTATCATCCTTGGGAGGCCATTCCTTACAATTAGAAGAGCATTGGTGGACGTCCACAAAGGGAAGTTGACAATGCGTGTTCAAGATCAGGAAGTAAAATTCTCAGTGTATGATTCAATAAAATTCCCTGCTGAATCAGAAGAGTTCTTAGTACTAAAGATTCTAGATGAAGCATTAATGGAAGAGTTGGAAGCAGAAGCCATGCTAGAGCATCTGGAAGTTGTCGACTCTGGAAGTGATGCTGATGATGTAGAGGAGAACCCTGAGGTTATCTACCTAGACAGTATGAAGAACAGTGAAACGTCAACTAAGCACATGCACAAGTCCTTAGACCTCGCAAAACGTGAGCATAAATTGTTGAAGCCATCTATAGAAGAGTCGCAAGTCCTGGAACTTAAGGCATTGCCCCAGAATCTGAAGTATGCCTACCTGGGTTCGCCAGAGACATTGCCGATCATCATAGCAGGAACCTATCCATGGAAATGGAACAGATGTTGCTGAGTATGCTGAAAGCCCATCAGAGAGCAATTGGGTAGACTATTGCTGATATCAGGGGAATAAGCCCCAGCTTTTGTATGTATAAGATCGTACTAGAAGAAGCATGCAGAAACTCTATTGAGCACCAGCGTAGACTTAACTGAGCAATGAAGGAAGTAGTGAAGACAGAAATTATAAAGTGGTTAGACGCAGGCATTATATACCTTGTTGGTTACGGTTTAGTACCCTTTGTGCAAGTGTACACAACTGTTGTAGCAAATGATAAAAAGATCGTATCCACAGGGATTGATAACTAAACACTCCAACAATTACTTAAGAAAACGAGCAAATTAACGAAATATGTTTTAGATAAGAAAAACTAAAGAAACTTAAACAAAATAGTGTATACATGATTTGTTGATTAAAAACAAGGCAGAAACAAGCAAAACCAAATCGATTAAAGAAAAATATGCAAACAAGAGGTTAACTATTAATATTTAAAAGGGTAACGGGGAAGAGTTTATGCGATTTTTTCTGGGCTACTCTAATGATGCTGCAGCATTAACGATGTTGATATACTGGCCAAACAGACACAAAATCTTCACAGATTTCCAGATTTTCTACTATTCATGTTTTTAGACAAACTTGACATCATATATACTCAATTTATAACCTTGCTAGGTGAGTCTTATTCCTAAGTACCCATACTCTAAACTCATGTAGATCTAGCACGAGTTGAAGCCAAACACATCCTATTAAAATTTTCCAACAGTTAATAAGAAGATATTCCATATGTTGACCAAACACACTGAAAATAAAACGTTAAAAACAACTTCAACTCAGTATATATATTCATCATTAAAGACAAAGCAAAGTTTATAGCCTAAGAACAAGTTCACAACATCCTCCCCCTTACAAATAAACTTAGGTACTCAACATCATACAAGAAAAGAGAGGAAGAAAATACAAAACCCGTGCACTTAAGAGTACAAAAGAAGAGGAAAATGAATAATAATAGCTGCTCTTCTCTCTTTGTTGTCTTCTTCAACGGTTTCTTGGAAGCTTTGTTTAAGTGAGAGTGAAGTGATGGGATGAAGAGTCTTGGACTATTGTTGGAGGCAACCTTACCTGCAAACTTTTATACCCCTCTTGATTTTAGGGCAACACAAATGATAAAGTGGGTCCCAGCTCAAAATATCAGGTACTTTTTTCGTTTTACTGCAGTAATTTCTTGGATAAAAGCTGTAAATGCAAACTGTGCCTTTTTGATTCTGATGCTGCAGCATTGTTGATGCTGCAACAAAACATTCAAAATTAGATCATTCTTCATAACTCTCAACATTATCATAAAAAATAATGAGGATAGTGAATTCATAACATTTTTTGCACAATATCAGTGTAGATTGGGTGTTAGTGATGTAATCCTTAGCTAATTTATATGGAATTATTGCAAAATAACTCTCTTTTGGAGAGTTATCATACCCCATCTCAGATAGTGAGTAGGTAAGCCAAGTGCAGTATGTGCCTAAGAAAGGAGGCATGGTTGTAATGGAGAATGTGAAGAAGGAGTTGATACCCACGAGAACAAGGACAGGGTGGCGTATATGCATGGACTATCGCAAGCTGAATAGCCACAAAGAATGACCATTTCCCTCTCCCTTTCATTGATCAAATGTTGGATAGGCTGGCAGGGTAGGGGTATTATTGTTTTCTAGACGACTACAGTGGGTATAATCATATTACAATAGCACCTCAAAATCAGTAAAAGACGACATTTACATGCCCCTACGAAACATTTGCTTTCAGACGGATGCCATTCGGGCTTTGCAATGCCCCGCAACATTCCAAAGGTGCATGATGACCATCTTTTCTGACTTAGTAGAATTAGTGGTCAAGGTGTTCATGGACGATTTTTCAGTGTTTGGGAAGTTATTTGTAGAGTGCTTGGAAAATTTGAAGAAGGTGTTGCAAAGATGTGAAGAAACAAATTTAGTTTTAAATTGGGAGAAGTACCACTTCATGGTGCAGGAAGGAATTATGCGAGTCTCCAGCAAAGGCATTGAAGTGGACAAGGCAAAGATAGAGGCAATAGAGAAATTGCCTCACTTGTGAATGTCACGGGCATTCGCAGCTTCTTGGGGCACGATGGGTTTTATCGCAGATTTATTATGGACTTTTCGAAAATCTCTAAATCTCTTTGTTCTTTGCTTGAGAATGATAAAGAATTTAACTTCACATCTGATTGTTTGCAGGCGTTTAAACACTGAAATATGTTCTCACCCGTGCACCAATAATAACAGCACCAGATTAGACGCATCCTTTCGAATTGATGTGCGATGCCAGTGACTATGCTGTGGGAGCAGTCGTTGCTCAACGCAAAGGAAAGTTGTTGCATCCGATTTATTATGCCAGCAAAACTCTTATCGAAGCACAGATCAATTACACCACCACAAAGAAGGAATTATTAGCAGTGATGTTCGCATTTGAAAAGTTCAGAGCATATCTGGTGGCATCCAAGGTAACTGTCCACACAGACCATGCAACATTGAAATATATGCTCAGAAAGAATGACGCTAAGTTGCGGCTGATTTGCTGGATTTTGTTGTTGCAAGAGTTTGACATAGATATCAAAGACAAGAAAGGAACGGAAAATTTGGTTGCTGACCACTTGTCCAGGTTGACTGGTGTAGGAAGCTCCAAGGAAGAATTAGAAATCAGAGGAACATTTCCGGATGAATAGTTGTTAGCTATTGAAATTTTAAATGAGTAGGGGGACGAGCCATGGTTTGCTGATTTGGCCAACTATATTGCCAGTGGGATATTGCCATCTGATATGAACCAAAAACAACTGAAAGAAGTTTATGCATGAGAGCAAATTCTATCTTTGGGATGACCCATTCCTTTATAGGATTTGCTAGGACAAGATGATAAGAAGGTGTATTGCCAATGTTGAAGCACGCCAGGTGCTGATCAAATGCCATTCCGCATCTTATGGTGGGCACTTTGGAGGGTAGCGTACAACAGCAAAAGTCTTTCAGAGCGAATATTTTTGGCCCATAATCTTCAATGACGCATATGAGTTAGTCCAGCATTGCAACGAATTTCAGAGAGTTGGAAACATTTCCAAGAGGTCTGAAATGCCTCTCACCTACATCTTAGAGGTGGAGCTCTTCGATATCTGGGACATGGACTTTATTGGACCATTCCCTCCATCCAATGGGCATCTCTTAATTTTGTTAGTTGTTGACTATGTATCAAAATGGGTCGAGGCAGTAGCATGCCCCAGCAGTAATGCAAAGGTGGTTGCCAAGTTCTTACACAAGAATATATGTACAAGGTTTAGCACACCCAGAGCCGTGATCAGTGACGAAGGCTCCAACTTCATCAACAAAGTTGTGGCATCGCTCCTTGCCAAGTACAACATCAGACATAAGGTATCTACAGCTTACCAGCCCCAATCGAATGGGCAAGTTGAAATATCCAACAGAGAAATAAATAGCAGTTTGGAGAAGGTAGTCAGCATTAATAGAATAGATTAGGCTATAAAGCTGGATGATGCTCTATAGGCCTACCGCATAACGTTCAAAACACCTCTGAGTACTTCTCCGTACAAGTTGGTTTTGGAAAGCCATGCCACCTCCCGTTAGAGCTGGAGCATAAGGCGTTATGGGTCCTCAAGAAGCTAAATCTAGACCATGCTGCAGTAGTGGACTTATGTCGCTTGCAATTGTTGGAGCTTGAGGAGTTAAGACGAGATGTATATGAAAATGCCAAAATATATAAGGAAAAAACAAAGTGATGGCATGATGCGCGAATCCAGCCATGATAGTTTGGAAAAGGCCAACAAATGTTGCTTTACAACTAAAGATTGAAGCTCTTCCCAGGAAAGCTCAGATTCAGATGGTCAGGTTCAGTTTTGGTCTCACATGTATTCTCTCATGGAGCTATTAAGGTGCAAGAAATTGATTCGGGAAGAGAATTTACAATAAACGGATAGAGGCTGAAGCATTTCTATGGCGAGAATGTGGTGAGAGATGTCGAAGCTCACCACTTTGCTATAGATCGAGCACAATCAAAGAAGGAATAGTAGAGCAGGATTCAATGCCAAATTATTTTCCTGCTCCCACATTTTAAATTTGAGTTTTAGATATTTTGTTGGTTTGTTTTTAATTCTTGCAATTTTATTTTGGAAGGGGATAAGGTTTAAATCATGCATAGAATGGTTTACAAGAAAATGCGGGCAGCAGTAACGATGAAGTGATGTCGCTGACGGAGAAAGAGAGAGAGGGCAGGTGGGAGCGTTGAAGCGTGGCAGGCATGCAGGTTTGCATGTAAGGCAAATACGACTACATCACTTAAGGAAAGAGGTGAGTAATTATCATGATTTTGGGGAAGATAAACTAATTATCATGATTTGGGGCTATTTATGATTTTGGGAAGGATTTTCAAATTGAAAATTAAAAATGAAATCGTGGGGAAGATTTGTGTTTAATACAAATCTCATTTTTCCTTTTTAAGACCCACGTTCCCTACACCTTCCTCCCTCATTATGTTCTATAACCGTTCCTTACTCTCCTTTAAGCTTTACCAAAATCCCTTCCTCTCTCCGTGCATGCCAGAAACCCTAGCCTCGCCATGCTTAGAGTCAAACACAAGGCGAATCGAAAGAGGGCATTAAAGCTGGAGCTCTCTGCGAGCGAAGCTCTAGCGAAAAGTTCCAAGAAGCCAGGGAGACGATCATGCCGTCGGAAGCTTCAGGC
>NW_019104792.1:20083-38150 GCF_001995035.1 Momordica charantia
GTGCCCTTGCACCAGACAACCTTTCAGAGGTTTGTGGACCCAGCGGCACGGGCTAATACAGAGCCATCAAGAGCAGAGATCTCTACCTGGAGAAAGGGTTCAAAATAGAGGATATGCCCCAATTCATTAAGGAGGGAGCGAAAAAGCTGAAGTGGGAGCATTTATGTGACCCTCTATCCCAGTGCTGACGGAGCTTGTTCGAGAGTTCTACTTGAACTTTGATGCTGATAGGGTGGGCTGCACAGCCGTGAGGGATATCGAGGTGGATTGGACGCCAGAGAGGATCAAAAAAATCCTAAAAAAAAACAACCCACGCACTGACTTCAATGAGCTAGTCAACAGCCCTTCATTCGTGAACTTGACCATGCCCTACAACTGGTAGGGGTAGAAGGTGACTCATGGCAAGTCAATGATAAAGGAGCCCGCTCACTGAAGTCTAGTCAGCTCACATCGGAGGCCAACGTCTGACACTACTTTGTCAAGAGTCGAGACATACCCATAACATATGATTCGTCTGTTACAAAGGACAGGGACCTTTTGTTAGCCTGTATCCTAGAGGGGCGCTCAATAGATGTCGGACAACTCATTCACAGGGAGATTGCCCAATGTGCCTCCAAGAAAACCGGTCGCCTCTTTTTCCCGAGCCTCATCACCAAGTTGTGCTTGTGCAGGGATGTTCCCGTCTTTGAGAATGAGGATCATATTAAAGATAAATTGGTGATCAACAAAAATACGTTGGAGCATCTGATGCTCCAAGATCCAACAAGGTGAGGAGCTACGCCTACCACGTTCATCAATGAAAATGATGGTCTAATTCGCAAATATCCAGAAGCAATTAACGCGTATGGAGGAGGCACAGTCGGCCTTTGCCAATCAGGCAAAGAAGAGAGAAGTTAACATCTTCGCAGCGCTAGAGCGTTTGAAGGCAGAAGCCCCATCTACATCAACTGTGACATCTGCTGGCTTGAAGGTTTCGCTGGAGCAATTTGGCAGTTTCGAAGAGGAATATCAGCCTACGGGGGACTCTTCGGAAGAGGAGGAGTAATGAAGGAAGCTCTAATGGTTAAAATAGGGACGAAAATTGACTTATAAATTTATGAAAGTGTGGGGGTGTTTGGCCAAGGTGGCGATTCCTAAACCTAAAATGGTTAAAATAGGGTCAAAGACAGTTGGCTGTGTTTTTATTGGGTATGCAATTAATAATAGTGCATATCGGTTTCTTGGACATAAGTCAGAAAATCTTGACATACGTGCAAATACAATTATTGAGTCCAAGAGTGCATCATTCTTTGAAAATGTGTTTCCTTATAATATGAAAAATGAGTCAAATATAAGGAAAATGACACATGAATCATCATCTTATCAAGAAAATTTGGATGATATTCAAGAGCCAAGACGTAGTAAGAGAACAAGAGTTGAAAAAACTTTTGAGCCAGACTTTCTGAAAAATTTGTTGGAAAATGAACCTCAAACATTTGATGAAGCAATTTTTTCTCCAAAAGCACCATATTGGAAAGAGGCTATACAAAGTGAAATTGATTCCATAATGCAAAACCATACATGGGAATTGGTTGGTCTTCCTCCTAGTTCTAAACCATTGGGTTGTAAATGGATTTTTAAGAGGAAGATGAAAGCAGATGGAATAATTGATAAGTATAAAGCTCGTCTTGTAGCCAAAGGTTATAAACAAAAAGAAGAGTTTGATTATTTTGATACATATTCACCCGTTACTAGAATTACTTCTATTCGCATGTTAATAGCTTTATACAACCTTGAAATACATCAAATGGATGTAAAAACAACTTTCTTAAATGGTGAGTTAGAGGAAGAAATATATATGAAACAATTAGATGGTTTTGTTGTTCCTGGACAAGAGAAGAAAGTATGCAAATTGGTCAAATCTCTTTATGGTTTGAAATAGGCGCCTAAGCAATGACATGAAAAGTTTGATCATGTTATGATAACAAATGGCTTCAAAATAAATGAATGTGACAAATATGTTTATGTTAAAGGAAATCAAATGGAGTTCGTAATTGTATGCTTGTATGTTGATGATATATTAATAATTGGTAGCAGTAAAGAAATTATTTTTGCTACAAAACAAGTATTGACTGGAAAGTTTGAAATGAAAGATATGAGTGTCATAGATGTTATCCTGGGAATCAAGATCCATAGAACATCTAATGAATTAGCACTTTCTCAGTCACATTATATCGAAAAAAAATCTTGAAAAATTCAAAAAATATGATATAAAAGTTGTAAAGACACCTTTGGATGCTAGCCATCAATTTTCTTTAAATACGAGTGATAGTATGCAATTGGAGTACTCTCGTATAATAGGAAGTTTAATGTATGTTATTAATTGTAAAAGACTGAATATAGAGTCGATATACAAATAATCCAAGTCCAAATCACTGGAAAGATCTTTAAGAGTTTTGGGATATTTAAAATATACTCAAAATTACGGTTTACATTTTACTAGATATTCGACTGTACTTGAAGGGTACAGTGATGCAAGTTGGATAACTAGTATGAAAAATTCAAAGTCAACAAGTGGGTATATCTTTACACTTGAAAGTGGAGCTATATCCTGGAAATCTTCCAAACAAACTTATATAGCAAGGCCAACTATAGAATCTGAATTCATAGCCTTGGCCAAAGCTGGGGAAAAAGCTGAATGGTTACGAAACTTTTTGGAAGATCCTAATTGGACGAAACATGTACCCCCAATATGTATTCATTGTGATAGTCAAGCCACTATTGGAAGAGCGCAAAACATAATTTATAATGGTAAGTCTCGACATATACGCGACGACATAATACCATAAGACAATTGCTCTCTAATGGAATTATATTAATTGATTATGTGAAATCAAAGGATAATATTTCGGATCCGCTTATGAAAACTTTAGCAAAAGGGCAAGTGAAACTGTCTTCAATAGGAATGGGATTAAAGCCTATTATATAAGAGTTAACATAATGGTAACCAATCTAGCTGACTGGAGATCCCAAGATCTAGGTTCCAAAGGGAAAACAAATTTATGTATACAACTCATAAGAGCACTAAGAAAAGGAATTATAAATTCCCAACCATTCCTATTGTAAAAATTAGTGCTAACCTGGAAACGGATGAGATTAAGATATGCTTTTAATGACTCATAAGAGTGTGGTATTGTCAAGATACTCTTTAAAGAAGTCACCTATGTGGGTGTCAAGGGGCTGCTTCTATGAGAATTTTCAAGGCTGAATTATCTAAAAACACTTATAAAACCAGGCAGTATTCAGGGCAAAAATGAATACAAACATGAGAACCATTAGTATTTCGAAGAATATCTATGTAATTAATATGATTTGATTTACTCTTAAAAATTTGACAGTTCAAAGTTATTTAACTACTGATCGGCTTTGTAAACTTCATAGTTTTACTAAGGAAAATTCAACGTCTTAGACTACTTATCTTGATGTAGTTATTCTTCATGAGTAATCGTACACGTTTCTAAAAATAAATTTTATTCATCTAGGGGATTGTTGGAATTTTTGAATAAATTTTCTTTTGTTAAAAATGAAAAATCACAACTTTTTATGAATTGGTGCGTCTTTTGTAAAGGTTATGTCCTTTTATCAAAAGACATAACCTTACATGAAAAGATATGACTATTTGAATGACCACAAATAGTCTATAAATATATGGCACTTTTCAGTTTCGCAACACATAAAACTATCCTTAAAAATTCTCTCGTTTCTTTCTGTACGAGTACTTGAATACTAAATGTTCGTTAAGTCCTGTGCATGAAGTGCTGCATTCACAGGTTGGTATATCCGTCCTATCCTGTGAGACAATTGTTCATGAAACCTTGAGCACCGTAGAGGGAACAAAATTGTCTTAAGGAAACAACGCTATGTTGGGTTCGGATGATTTAATTTCATGTTTCCTTAAGTTTTCTATGCATATTTCTATAACACTCTCTCAAATTAATTTCTCTTACAATCTCTCTAAAAAATTCCATGTTTCAAAGACGATTTCCACAAATCAGTTTTCATCTAAAGGATAGCGAGGAAGTCCTTGTGGTGGTGTCGGTGTTCGATTGGTCTACGGTGAAGAAAAGGTTTTTCAAAGGTAACCACTTGTCCTCTATTTTTAGTTCTCTATGTGATTTAATTCAATCGGAAAATTCGAGCAATGCGTTCATGCGCTTCCGCTAGAGATTCAATCCCTTCATCCCGACATATTCCATAAGTGTGTTTCGTCTTCCGAAGGGTTTATGGGATGATCTTTCTATAATGTTTGCCAGATTTTGGTGGGGCTCGTCGGAGGACAGAAGGAAGATCTTTTGGTGTTGGGACTTTCTCTACCTTTAAAAAGATTAGAGACTTGTGCAAGCGCACACGATCACAAGTAATACTCGGAAGTAATCCAAGGTCGAATCCTCAGGGACTTGTTGCTTTTCAAAATCAAGTAATGTCTTGAAATGGTTCAAATATGCAATTGTGATTTAGGAAAAAAAATGTGATGAAATGTTGTTGTTTGGGGTTTAAACTAACAAGCAATTTAATAAAACTCAACTTCTTTGCTTCCTACCTTAGTCTTGATGCAAAACATAGAAAACACACTATGTTGGAGAAATTGCGCCAAGCACAATTCCTGACTTTTCTTGGGATTTGAGTTCTATTATTTCACTACTGTTTTTTATTGCTGTAGAGGCTAGGGTAACCTACAATCATATGCCTATGTGTGATTACAATCCTAGAGAATATCTACCAACTCACTGCATTATAGGTCAGAGGGTCTATGTCTAGGACCATGTTTTATGCGCTTATGCCTAAGTCACATCCCATATTGGTTTCCTATTATTTTACCTAACTCACCTTTCCCAAGGTTGGGTTTTGGTGTATAAATCAAGTTCCCACCGGCCGA
The DNA here is from genome assembly GCF_001995035.1 of Momordica charantia. The sequence goes on from NW_019104792.1 coordinate 24,999, forward strand.
ATGGAAAAAAGATGTAAATAGAAGTTTTTGGAAACCAACCCAAAAAATTGTCACGCAATCTGGCCAAAATCTCGAGCGTGTTGAAAATCAAATCATTTTGACTAAGGCATTCCACAAAAAGATTGGTAACTAATTTAGAACATAATTAAAGGAAAATAACTGCACGAAAACATAAAGAAAGTATTTTTCATTGAATTTAAATTAATAAATAAGTCGTACAATGAGTTCTAGCTTGACCTTTTTCTCTCTCGAGCGTGAGAGGAGTTGAAACTCGCTAAAGAACTTTAAAAGAACGTAATGAACAAAGAACGGAAGTATGAACTTGAATTAAAAGCAATACAAAAGATAAAAGTGTGAAAAACAAAGAAATGAACAACTAAAATATAAACATAAACCTTAAAACGTGTTATACAACTAGAGAGCAACTAAAAGAAGATGAAATGAAGCTTGGAAGGGATCAAATTCTGCTGAAGGGATGGCTTACTTTTATAGCACCATAGATTGGTTGAAACTCCCCACTATTTTAGGTGGAAATGGGTTGAGATTCACCTAACCACTTCACTTGGACTTGGACTCATGGTTTGGGATGTGTTCGAACATGTGGGAAATGTCATCCTTGCCCTTCATTAATCAAAACGTGCGTTTTGCCATTTTGTTCTCCAAAAATGCGCTAGACGCAATTCTGCAAAAACAGATTTCTGTTATTTTCTTCCAACTTTGACCGCATTTTTCTCATAATTTTCCTAAAGTACCATTAGTTTGACTTTTATGCATAAATGTTCTATACACGTTCTACTTTAAGAATATGTGGTCCTTTTTGGCAAATAATAATGAGAAAGGGGTAAAAAACGTGGTCAAACAGGGGTACCGATACATGTTTCTGCACTAAAAAGTCAACCCTAACAGTTGGGCTCGTTGGGAGTATTTGTGTCTCCTGAAGGAGCTGGGGGTCTCAACTTTTACGATATCAAGGGTTTTAATAAAGCCCTTCTTGCAAAACAAGTTTGGAGGATGCTAATTACTTGCCCAAATCTTCATGTTTCTCGTATTCTCAAAGCCAGATACGTTCCTAGTTCATCATTCTTGAATGCTACGCAGGGTCATAACCCTTATTATTTCTAGAGGAGCTTTCTGTGGGGGAGTGAGCTTCTAAGTAGAGTTTTGCGTTGGAGAATTGGGGATGAAAGATTTGTTTACGCTTTCAAGAACCTTTGGATCCCTAGGGAAAGCACCTTTAAACCAATTTCTCCACAGCTAGTGAACTCTAAATTAAAAGTGGCGAACTTTATTGGTATCAATGGGGATTGGGATGTTCAGGCTTAAATATGGTTTTTTAGCTGGAGGATGTTGAGCTTATCAAGTAGATTCCGAGGAGTAATTGTTCTCAAAATTGAAGGGATCGAATCCTGCAGCGAAAGCGCGTGAACGCGTGTGCTTCGATTTTGTTTTTGGAAATACAACAAAAAAAAGACAAAAGCATTATAAAACGGAAGTAGTGAAACATACCTTTGAAGACACTTCTTCAATGTTTACACCAACACCACCAAAAAGCCCATCTCGCTATTCTCTGGATGTTAAGAACTCGGTTTGTGGGAACTGCTTAAAATTAAGAGGGAGATCGAGAAATTGAGAGAGCGGTTTCTCGTTAGAGTTTTGGGAAACTCATTCAACCCTGAAAAAGAAGAGGATAACCTCTCTTTTATAAGGAAAGAAGAGTGAGAAAAAGTCACCACTTCCCTACTCACCACCTCCCACTTCCCACCATTAATGATGGGAAGTACGAGATTTTCTTCCTCTTTTTTTCTTTTTATTTAATTAAAACTATTTTAATTAATAATTAATTATTAATTACAAAAAAATTATCAATTTAATTTAATTAAATCTAATTTAATTGAATCAAATTAACATAACCTATTAATTTAATTAATTTAATTAAATCATATTTAATTAAATTAAACTTAAATTAATCAACCATATTAGAATCAAATTCTAATATACATCTCTCTCATAATTTTTTTAATCCAGTTCAAAATTAACTTTATATCATAATGTATCAACATACATTATATTAATTGCATCTCATACAATTAACTTTAATCCCCTTTAACAAATTTGAACAATTCAAATTCTTTTCAAGATTAAATGTTCTTAACTATCCTTTACGAACTAGCAAGGGGACCTAATGGACCTATATATTAGAAGCTTCAACGATACGAGATTAATTGATTAAACTCATTAACCATATTAATCAACATTTGTTTACTGTCGATCACTCCACTAAAGACCCAGAGCTGCAATCTTCTCACCGTAAAATATTTTGCGTCCATGGATTTTGATTATTAACATCAAGTCAATTCTTCATGAGTGTTCGTAACCACAGCTGGGTCAAATTACCGTTTTACCCTTGTGTTACATCTTGGACCTTAAGTATCGCTGATCCTCTAATGAACAACCAGGTTATGGTCCAACCAATAACTGAAAAGTCTCTCTCGGGCTAGTGAGAGGGTGGGGCCCCTTGTTGAAAGGGAACACTCATCTACTCCCCTAAAGTTGGGGAGGAGTGAATTCCATTTTCTGAAGTTATGTTCCCAGCTCCCCACTCGGTCTCGTTCCCAAAATGTCATAACTCACTCAGGATTGAGATCGAGTTACCTGGTCATCCTATTGAAATATTAATGTATTAGCTAACGGTGTTACAACTAAAGATTAATTATTTCGCTGTCCGATCTTATACAAACTCATTGCATAGGATACCTCCACTCGCATGTCTCCACACGAACGACCTGAATCAAGTCATTTGCAACTATTGCAAAGTGGGTCGTATCTATAGTGTTACTAGGATAAGGCACCCAACCTTATTCATATACTATAGACCCTTTAGGTTATTACTGGAACATTATCCACCTGTATATCGAATGTATATTATTGTATATATATACACTATATATCAAATATATATGTTGTATGTTAAATATATACTGTATATCTGTTATGTACTGTTCCAGTTACATGACATAACCTCAGATGTTAGTTTATTGGATTTTGGTTAATGCAATTCTAAAAGAATCATCAATAACAACTTTATTGAATAAACATTTGTTTTTATGTTTACAAACCACGAGTTTAGGGCATAAAACCAAACAAAAGTGATAGTTGGTAGTTGCATTACAACAAACTTGAAACCTACAGTGTCAAGAGTGACTATAAACTTTTTATGAACCTCAAGATTTCGGCTTCATCATCCCTGATAAAAGTAACCAGGTAGTTTGGAAAAATATTTGCCAGCTTCACGTTCCTCTAAAGTTAAGCATTTTATCTGGCGTGCTTGCAAAAATTTTATCCCGACAAATAGTATCTTGAATCACAGAGGTATTGATGTTTCCCCTATTATGCCTGATAAGATGAAAAATACACCCATATTTTATATTTTTATTTTATGTTTTATTAATTTATTATGTTTAAATATTTGAATTTAATTATAATTTATCATTTTGTGGCAGATTGAAGATATTCAAGAATAATAATTTAAAAGTGAAATTTTAGAGGATAATGCGGACTTCACCAAATTGGGGAGAGCTCAAAGGATAAAATACAGACACAATTATTATGGCTAGATGCTTCAATTTGAGAATTATGGATTTTTAGGATATTTTGTAAATAAAGATATATAATCAAAGTAGGAAACATAATCCTTAATTGATTAGGAACTTTTTTATTTAATTGGTTTTCTTTTAAATAGATCTTCCCAACTAGTTATTAATTTCTTATTATGATAATTCCTCCTTAAAAGAGGATAAAATTAATCTCTATAAATAGAGAAGCCTTATTGGGAGATCCATCATTCCTTAAAAACTCTCTTCTCCTAAATTCAAGTTCTCTCCCTCTACCATGAGTGGCTAGGGTTTAATTCTTCCAACTCAAGGGGTGATTCAAGTCTGATTGTAAGTTTGGGAGGCTCAAGTTAGATAGAGATTTATTCTTTTTCTTCTTTGTTTCTTGTTCTTATTATTTATGAACAGTTTATATTAATTAAATTGACGTCTTAATTTATATTAATTGTTCTACTACTATCTATGAGTTTGTGATCCGTAATTGTTATGAATGATTGAAATAAGTAGAAAGGAGTTGGCTTATGTGTGTGCATTTATGGATTTTCCATATTTACATAGCTTGTATAATAGACTCTATGGAAACAAAGAGACAAAATTAATTAACTTGCAGCTATCTCAAATTAATTGATTTTGGTTTAGTCATTCTCATTATCCTTAATGCTATTCTTTGATTAATATGGAACACTATCGAGTCCAGTTGATTAATTAATAAGATTTAGTTTTGATACTTGATCTAAATTAATTAAATTAAGAGAATTAAAACTTACCACGGTTGTTCCGAGTAAGTAGACTAAGTTCTTGAATTAAGAAATCAATTTTTTGTGAAGCCTATGATCAAGATTACAATTTGATTAAGATCACACATTTAGATTGGAAGTTTGGTAAGATTGACTTTCTTTTTCCTTTTAGTTTATCTTTTTAAATTTCAAAATTTAAATACAAAACCCCCCATTTTGTAGATTTGAGAAATTAATTTCATTGGTTCCCTTGGGATTCGACCTGGTCTCACTACTTCTACAAGTTAAATTTAGTAAAATCAGTAATTATTTTGGAGAGTCTCGACAACTCTTACCAGTGTCCTTTGTGTAATGCGAAGGAGGAGTCTATTGTTCACACTCTCTTAAGATCCAAGAGAGCCTCTGACATGTGGAGAGTTTATGTCCCTTCCTTTTGTATTCCAGATTCTACACCTCTATCTTTTATTATGATCTGGAGTGGTTAATGTGCTATTTTACACCGATGGATTTAAATATGGCGGCTTTGGTGTACTGGGCTTTACAGGGTGATAGAAACAATATGTGTCACAGGAAACAACTCCAAGATCCTATTATTAGGGGTCAATGGATCCTCTCGTATCTGTAGTCATATCACCATATAAATGCTCGGAGGACGTCTCACCGATTGATAATGTCGTCTCCTTAATCGTTGTGTTCAGATGCCCTATAGAATGGACCCAAATGTGGGTGGATGCACCTTGTTCGAGTTCTTCTCCTAGGACAGGAATTGACATTGTTGTAGGTGTATCCCTTTGTCTTCGGAGTAGGCTTTGACCAATTTTTTTGAGGTTCGGTATTCCCCTCTCCATTGGAGATTTTGGGGATTAGGGAGGCTCTTCGTCTAGCGGTCTGGCTTAGTTTTCAGAATCTGGTGGTTCGGTCGGATTGTTTGGAGGTTGTTCAGCTAGTAAATGGGAGGTGGCGTCTCGAAAGGAAGAAGATTTGTTGGCGTCGGATATTGTGGAGCTGGATAAAAGTTTCAATGGACTTCAGTTTGTTCATATTAGTCACAGGCAAAATATCCAGGCTGATATTTTGGACAAATGAGCTTCTCGTTTTGACCTTTCTGTTCTTTGAGATAGGTGTTTTCCCACTTGACTTCTACATCCGGCCTATAGAGGTCATATTTCAAATGTAACCCGTTGTGGTGTGGTTCCTTGCTGATAATATTTTTCTTGGCTAAAAAAAAAAGGAAAAAGTTCTCCTAGAGCTAGTTTCATTTTCAGTTGAAATTTCTAAGTTTTGCCCGATCCATTTTCTACATTAATCCAACTTAATTAATTTTAATCAAAGCTGGACTTTACTACCTTTTGTTAAAATTAGTTCAATACCACGCGTAATGCACGTAATAAAAATATTGATTTTATTTATTATAAAACTAATTTATTTAACTAAATTAGTATGTGCTTTAAATTTGTAAAAATATCATAAGTTTGTTAAATATATTTTATTATTATAATTATTGTAATTGTAAAAATATAAAATTAAAGATAATTATTATTAATAAAACAAGTTAAAAATTAAAAAATGATATCTAAATAAAAAACATAAAYCAAATCAATCATCAATGTGATATCTTATTACATTTTAAATTAATTTATGTATTGTAATTCGGTGATGTTTTACATTTTCTATATCATTCACATTTATCTTGTTTATTATTAATATATATAGGTTTCAGTTCCTTATTTTTTTTAACTCCACATTTTTTTCAATCAAACTTATAAAGATTCTTCAACCTAATATTTTTTAATGTCATACATTAAAATTTTTCAACTTCAATAAATTTTATTTTAATTATTTAATTTCATATTATAATTATACTTATTATTTGAAAATTTTTTAACTTCTAGACGAATAAAATGACAACAAAATTTTGTATTCTAACTATCTAGATTACTTACCAATTATTATTGATAATTGATTAATTAATTAAAAATTTTGTAACGACATTTTTTTTTCAAAAAATAAGATTAGCGTGTAATTATGATCAATAAATTATTAATTTCTCACCAAACATTTGAAATAAAAAAATACATTAATTATAAAAGAAAAAAAAACAAAAAAAAACATCTAATACTCTAGACATAGACTCATTCATTAAAATAAATTTTCTCACTTGATACTTGATTGACTAATACTATTATTCAATGTGGTAGAATTTTAGAACGTCATTTGCATGGCATGAAATCAATCAAATACCGCAATATATATATATATATATATTTATTTATCTATGTATTTATATTTATATTTATATATTGGCACTACGATCAACAAACAAAGAAAATTATTGTAACTACATAAAACATCAAGAAATTGTGATGTGAACAACTGCGAGGCTTCAGTGGTTGGCTCCCCTATCATCAAGTCACCAATTTTCTTGATAATATGCTTCTAGGAATCTCTAATACTTTCAAGTTCATGATTGTACTCTAGAATTCACCATTATAGAGATGAAAAATCTTGGCTCAAATAGAAAACACATTTCACTACCAAGTGTTATTGAAACGACACAGTCTAGGATTCGAGATATACATCCAACAATATGCTTCTTTGCAACTTAAATATGTCACCAAAATCTGAAGATATCTTTCAAGATTGAAGTTATTTGAGAACAATGAATTGAGAGCACTAAAAAGAAGAATGAATGGAGAAGTATTTGTGAATAAAATGGTGGAAGAAAGCTCAAATTTATATAGTAATACATGATGAAAAGTTACAAATCTTTAGAAATTCCATCATGAATGGTAATTAAAGGAATTTTTAAAAGTTTTAACAAAAACCTTTTACATCCCAACCTTTTATATTTCACAAATTTATTATTTATTGACATAATTAATTGTCTATATTTATAATAGTTAGATTTATAAATTAAAATTTATTTTATTTTATTATTAAAATCAAACATGCATTATATTTTATAGATTAAAATTAATTTGAGTTATTTATTTGTAATTAAGTAAAAATTAAAGGGGCATAATGATCCTAAAATATTTTTCTGCGATGGTGCCTTTTTAATATAGATTATAGATATAGGTCATAGATTATCGATTATAGATTAGTGGATGAATCAGCAATTTTTTTTGTTTGTTTGTTTGAAACAGTCAGCAAAAATTGAAGTATATGTAAAACTCAAAATTAAATTCTCTCCAAGAATTATAAATCATTTAAAATATTTTAATTGTTAGACAAAGGGTTACAAATTGCAATTTGCAAATGTAAAGGAATAAAGCCCTAGTTATTAACGCCCGTCCATCAGCTTTATCAGCAGCTGGAAATTCAAAACATAATCTTCTCTTCTTCTCTCTCTCCGCTCCATTCTTCGAACCCGCCGGTATGTTCTTGAATTTTTTAACTGCTTTTGTTAATTCGCTTCGTTTGGATCTTCTTTTTTCCTCTTCTCAGTCTCCATATTCAAAGTTTCGGGTAATTTTCTGCTGCTATTCGATATCCGTTATCTTTACTATCACTAATTGTTTCTCCGTTCCGTTTCCCAACTCGGATTTTCGGGAGTTATTGTTGGATTATTTGTTACTGAGTTTCTCGTTTCAATGTCGTGCAATTGCCTGCCTGCTTTTACGTTTTTCCGGATTGCTTTGTTTGTGATTATATGCGTTTCATCTTTTTCCAATTTTTTGAGTTCTGGAAATCTACTTTAACCTGCGGATTCATACTGTAGATGTCCGTTGCAACGAGGGTGCAGAGGCATTAGCAAATACACTTTTGGGTTCTGTAAGTGAGCTATCTACATTTAAGTACCAATTCTTCATTGGTTAGATTAAGTTGAATGAAGCAGCTGGTTACTGGGTATTGATTATATCCTCCGCTTTAGAGCTTTGAAGTATTCCCCGTTCCTATTTAAGTCTGAGAGTGATTTGATGGCGTATACATTGACCTTTCAGAATTATACGGTAACAGCTCATGGTCTGCATGAGTGTTCTAAACAAGAGTATGTTAGTACTTGTATAGCCCAATGCCCGATGGAAAAACCATCTGCTTTACACTTGAATTGTTTGTGCAAGTCTAGTTGCAGTAGTTCATATAGCTGTCATTGGAGTGCAAATCTTGGTTTATTCCGGAAACTACGAGTTTTACATTGTAGAGGAGTGCAGAGGAGTGTTTGCATTGATAGAGTTGATGATGCATACCAAGATGAATTGGCTTTGAATGGCCATGAGGTAAAGGTTGAGAGAAATTTGTTTGAGCAAATGACTAAAAAGAGGCTCAGTTCTCATAATGGTTCATCGTTGTATCTGGATGGGCCCTTTGTTGGAAATGATGGAGAAACCAACAATGAGATCTTACAGAAATTCTGCAACAAGGGGAAGTTGATGGAAGCATCTAGGTTAGTTGATATTATGGCTCGTCGAAACCAGATTCCAGAATTCCATTGTTGCATAAACTTAATTCGTGGGTTTGTGAAGATCGATCGATTGGATAAAGCTGTACAAGTCCTTAAAATCATGGTGATGTCTGGTGGTGTTCCCGATGTTATTACGTACAACATGGTTATTGGTGGTTTATGTAAGCAAGGACATTTAGAATCTGCCATTGAGCTCTTGGATGATATGAGTTTGAGTGGTTGCCCTCCTGATGTGATTACGTATAATGCAGTAATCCGCTGCATGTGTGACAATGGATATTTTGATCAGGCTGTTGAATTTTGGAAGGAACAGCTCAGAAAAGGAACTCCTCCTTATTTAATAACTTACACGATCCTCATCGAGCTAGTCTGCAAGCATCGTGGAACACTTCATGCTATTGAAGTATTGGAGGAAATGGCTGCTGAGGGTTGTTATCCTGATCTTGTCACATACAATTCTTTGATYAATTTAAACTGCAAACAGGGAAAATTTGAAGGTGCAACTTTAGTTATAAATGATCTTCTTGATCATGGAATGGAACCCAATGCTGTGACTTACAACACCCTTCTCCATTCACTAGCAAGGCGCGGGCGTTGGGACGAAGTTGATGAAATCCTAACAATCATGAGTCAGAGTTTCCAGCCTCCAACAGTTGTCACTTACAACATCTTGATTAATGGTCTGTGTAAAAATGGACTTCTGGATCGTGCCATCAACTTTCTCAACCAAATGTTTTCCTATCATTGTTTACCCGACATTATAACGTACAACACTCTACTTGGTGCTCTTAGTAAGGAGGGATTAGTAGATGAGGCTTTTCAATTACTTCACCTTTTAACCGGCACAAGCTGCTCTCCCGGTTTAATTTCTTACAATATTGTGATTGATGGATTATCAAAAAAGGGTGAAATGGAGAAAGCAATGAGATTGTACAGTCAAATGATTGAAAATGGGATAGTACCAGACGAGATCACCCATCGTGCTCTAATTTGGGGGTATTGTCGAGCGAACGAAGTCGAAGAAGCTGTGGAGATATTGAAGGGGTTTATCAAGAAAGGACGCAAAATCAGTAGTAGTTCTTACACATTTCTGGTTCATGAACTGTGCATAAATGAGAAGGTTGATCTTTCTATACAAGTGCTGGAAGTGATGTTATCAGCTCGATGTAAACCGAACGAGACAATTTATTCTACTATAATTAGCAGCATAGCATCTGCTGGTTTTAAGGACCAGGCGGACGAGTTACGTGAGAAATTGATAGAATGGAAGGTTTTAGGTAAGGAAGCAGTTTAAAACAAAATGTTTTTTTTTGCAGATTAGGCAATAGTTAGTTCCTCGGGAAAGTTATACAGTATGGTTAAAGTTCTTGTTAGGTGAATCCTTAAATCTTGTCTCCTTCAATGGAATTTACCATCTTCTTTTCTACAATAATTCTATGATTATAAAGTCTTTTGATACTTGCAGCAGCAGCCGCCTTACAAACATCTGTAAGTAATTCTTGACCTTCCTGACTGAAGAAATGCAAATTTCTTGATTTTGATAAACTGTGTGATAATCACTATAAAGACTTCTCATCAAGAAAGAGCAAACCTTCTCTAGTGATTTTTTAATTTGGATGGTGCCATTAGAAGTATTAATATCAATGTTTATCGAAGTTAATGTATATGTGAATGCTCGCTTATTTTCTTTAGTTCAAGGTTTCTCGATTTGTTGATTTCCTGTCAACTTATAATATTCTTTCAGTGTATGTTAAAGGTAATTTTATTTATTTATTTATTATTATTATTATTTTTTGCTAATATAAGAAACCGAAGTCTCATTCATTTATTCTAATAAGAAAATCTGAGAATTTGTACATGAGAATGTGCACTATTTTTTGTTCCTAACTGTTTAGTGGCTTATATTTTGTTGAAATGGTCTCAGGTAAATCCTCTTAATTGCATGGTGAGTGAACCTGAAAGGACAAGGAGAGGTTAAGCCAAGGAAATTGCATATAATTAAACTATGGTTTAGATAATGTTGTGGTCCTTTTCCTTAAAATTTAGTTTATTTTGGTTTTTGTACTTTCAAAATGGATTTTGGTCTCTATACTTTTAATTTTTATTCATTTTAGTTTATGTATTTTTGAAACGTTTATTATTTAAAAAAAGTGATCAATTTGGTCCATTTATTTTCATTTTATCTCATTAATTTCAATTAAAATTTTAGTAACATTTCACTCCTTAAATTTTAAAGGCAGCCATAAATTTGTATTATAGAGTTAAATTTATGTTACATTTTTCGAATATAGATCAAAATGGTCAATGTTTAAAAGTATAGAGACCAAAATTAACTTGACTCGAAAGTACAAGGACCAAACATAGTTTTTAAACGGCTGACTTTTGAGGAAGAAGCAAAATAGGGGACCAAAATTAACTTGACTTTTGAGGATAGAGGATTGAATTTCTGACTTTTGAGGAAGAAGCCAAACAGTTTGGCCAAATTATATATATATATATATATGTATGTGTATATATGTGTATTTTATTAGTACAACATGGGGATTCGAACTAACGACTTTTTGGTCAATGACATATGCTTTAACTAATTTAGCTACACTCAAGTTGGTGACAAAATAGTATTTGAAGCGTAAAATATTAAGTATTGGAAACTAAAAGTTGTTAATATATGCTTTGAACTAATTAAGTTACGCTCAAATTGGCTTCAAAATAGTATTTGAAGCGTAAACTATTAAGTATTGGAAACTATTTTACATCTTGATATTTTAATAGTTTTTGACATGACATTGGGGATTAATTGATATTGTATTGTAAAAGTATAGACAATATATCTATATATATGTTGTTGACAGCAAATTTTGGAGAGGTCCACGTGTCCTTCGGACGAGCAACTTCGTCAAGGATCAAATGAGTATGCAATAAAAAAACTCGATATCGGTGCGGTGTCCCGCCTAATACACTTCGACGCCCAAATTTGAAATCGGGGTAGGAAATAGGAAAAGACACTTTTAGGGTTTAGTGACAGATTTTTCACTTACTTGGCAAAGGTGAGGGTCCTTCCCTTATATAGGCTCGGGTGGCCGATCAGGAAGGACAGCGGTTGGGATGGCAAGGGTGCACCGGGCTGTACGGCGTCTAATGGGGAGTGTACACCCCCGACAATCAGTGGGTGGCACCTTTGCCTGTTGTCTTGTCGTAGTGCTCGGCATGCTTCCTTAAATGCATGAGTGGAGGCGCGCTCTCCTTACATTGCAACGTACAATGTTTAATCGCCTATGGTCATGCACCTCGTAGATGGTGACGTATGTCCAACTCGGTTTTACCCTCAACAATTAGCCCTCTTTTGGGGTCGGGCTGCTCAGCCAGGAGGAAGCCAGGTCCAAAAGCGTTGGAGTAAAGTAGGGTGCGTGCTGTGGTGAGGCACGCATTGTAGAGGGTCTTTTCGAATCAGGATGTGGGGCCCACGTTTGTGTAGTAGTCGTGATGGCCTGATGTTGGCCCGTACGACCGCACTTATGAGGGAACAATTGCTTGTTGCCGTTTCGTAGGCGGTCGTGTCCCTCGTGCGGTGAACGTAGTGGCAAAGTTGGTGATTGTGATTTCGAGTGCTGTTGGGATTTGAAACGACGCTTGAGGAGGCTTTTAATTCTCCGGTGAAGAGTGATGGTGGTTCACCTTGCTCCATACGTTACTCGCCTCCCCAACTTCTTTGTGCTCTCATATTCGCTATGGTCGGTTGTAGGAACTTCCCCTTGTTGTCAATCGTCTCCCTATGACCCACGTTCCATCGCAGGCCTCATAGATATTTGCTCAACACATTGTATCCCCGACTATGTCCTGATGCGTCTCTCATCGGAGGACGAGAGGGTTGACACCTTCCACCTCCCCCTCAGGTAGGTGAGTTTCTATCTCAGATGTTTCCCAATGAGGTGAGGCTTCCTCTCTCCCTATTTGCCAAGTCTTTTTTTTTCTTTTGCTCGGGTTGCACTCGTGCAGCTTGCCCTAATGCTTGAGGTATGATAATGGCCCTAGCCATAGTCTGGTCGGAGCTCGGCAACAGGGAATAGATGACCCTGGGCCTGTTTACCGCATTAACGATGATGAATTCCATCTTTGGCTTTCCAGGGTTTTACAGTTTATGCTCCCATCACGGAGTACTCTTTGGGCCTCTTACCTCGAACAAGCACTAGAAGAACCATTGGTTCTTTGTTGGCGGACGGTGGCTGGTCGGCGATGGACCGATTTGCGGGCGTGTGCCCAGCCACTTTGAGGAAAACAGTGAGTATTCCATTGCTCCTCCATCGTTTTATTTTTCGTTCATGGTTTCGGCTCTAAAGTTGTAGTTTTCTTTCTGCAGAGCTGCTGAGTGGGGTGGTGCTTCCTTCTCTCGAATCAATGA
>NW_019104792.1:38415-50043 GCF_001995035.1 Momordica charantia
CTAGTGGGGGTTGTAGCGGCAGTAGTGCGGCGTCGATGAGTGTTGGGACTTTCTCTACCTTGAAAGATAAAGACACGTGCAAGCGTACACGATCACAAGTAATACTTGGGAGTAATTCCAAGGTCGAATCCTCAGGGACTTTTGCTTTAAAAAATGAATTTAAGAAGTGAAATGGTTCAAAATGTAATTCTGTTTTTGGAGAAAATGGTGATAAAAGTTATCCTTTGGGGTTGCAAATCTCAAGGTTTTTTTTTTAAAAAAAAAAACACAACCTTTCTAATTCTTACCTTAGTTTTGATGAAAAATATGGAAGTTACACAATTTTGGGAAAAAGCGCCAGTCATTATCTGACTAATTATTGAAATTTGAGTTCTACTCTTTCACGAACCGCTTTTGGTTGTTGCAGAGCCTAGCGCAATATAGAATCACATTTTTATGTGTGATTACAATCATAGAATGTATTTATGTCATTTTCATTTATGGGTCAGAGGGCCTATGTCTAGGACGCTAATTTATGCACTTATTTTTAAATAACATCCAACTTTGGTGTATAAATCAGTTTTCCAGTGGCCAAATGGAAAAAAGATGCAAAGAAAGGTTTTTAGAAATCAACCCAAAATTGCGCCAGGGATTTTCTGGGCGTTTTCCCGACCGTGTTAAAATTAAATCATTTGGGCAAAGACATTCCACAATGAAGTTAAACTAAATTAGTGCGTAACTAAAGAAAAGAAATTACACAACAGAGAGTTAATGAAATTGAGAGCAAATGGGATGCAAATGGGATGATGAACTAATAGGGCAAAGCTCCCTTAAATAGGACTCCAAAGTGGTTGAACTCCCCACCAAAATAGGAGGAAATGAGTTGAGATATTCCAAACAAACTCAAATTGACTTGGACTCGGCTGTTTTCGATCCTCCTAACCACTTATGATTTGATTTCGTGCTTTCCAAGCTCGTTTTGAGAATTTTTGCAAAAGAGTGCCAGGTGCTTTTTTCCCGCACATGGGAAAACTATGAGTTTCTTCCAATTTTGGCCACATTTTTCTTCCATTTTTCTCAAAATACCATATATTACAAATTATCAAAAAATGTTCTATGCAAGTTCTACTTTAAGAATATGTAAACATTTTAAATTAAAACCGAAGGGAAAGGGTTCGTTTTTATGGTCAAACAGGCTTAAATAGTCACATTTCTAGAGTAAAAAGTCAACCCTAACACACCCCCAAACTTAGCCATTGCTTGTCCCCAAGCAAAAACAACAACAACAAATCCAAAACAACCAACATGCTAGAAAAGATTGATGAGCAATAATCCAAATATTCTAAGTTAATGAATCATATTTGCCTCAAGAAGGACTCTATAAGCTAAACCTTCTAACTTCTATCTAAAGCCAACATGCCATGTTCTATTATTGTTTTGAAAATAAAAATGATTATAATCTCCTTCTTTTGTTTTGATTCAAAAGTTTACATCAAGAAGACACGTGGACCGGCTACTTGCCCCTGAAGTTTTTCACTCACTAACGTCGGTTTCCAACCACACCCACTCATAGAAACCTTTTAGGTAGCAACCCGATATAAAATGATGTCAACAATAGATTTCACGAAGTCACGTTAATATGTAGGCTATTACCCTCAAAGATGCTAACGCCACCCATTTGAAGATAAATGAGCATCTACCGTGGGATTTGCAAAAAAGTAAGTGCATTCTCTTGCTGCTCGTGTTCCTTACCACTCTTGTCTTTCTCTCACTTTTATTTTTCTTTCCCCCACTCTTATTTTCTCTCAAAGACTCTTTTTTGACTTGATTTTTCTTCTTTTTCTTGGACTATTTTTTCACGACTCTTTTTTCTATAAGACTTTTTTTTGTTTGCATTTTCTTTATGACTATTTTTTTGAAACGTAAAAACCATTTTCTTTCTAAAATAAAAAGACATAAATTGTCCCCCCCAAACTAAGGTAAAAAGTCCCCTCAGTGGGAATTTTTTTTTAGAGATGCAAAATTTTGGCACAAAAAGTATCATGACTTCTAAAGTAATGAAAAAGTTTAAATTTTAAAAACAAAAAGAAGCAGAACGCATCCTTAGTAACAAAACAAAAAGTTGAAAATTACTTCTGGCTTGATCATAAAACTAGGAAATCTAACATATTCATACCCTTAAGTATCCTCATCGACACGATACAAAATTAAAGAACAAAGGAAAGCTTTTCATTGACAAGATGAGCATGTTGAAAGTTTAGAAAAGATGCTATCGAATAAGCTAAAGACAAATTTGTAGCTAGAACAAGGAAGCATGGAAAGTTTGAACTAAAAACAATATGCGGAAACAAAACAGACCAACATTTCCTCACTAATAAGCATTTTATCCCACAAAAACTATCCTAAAACTAAAACTAACGTAAACAAGTAAAATAAAACACGAAAAGTAAATAAGGTCAAGATACAAAGAATGTCAAGTATCAAAACAAAGCAAGGAGAGAAGTACTCTCCTAATCATCATCTTTAGAAGAATCATTGGCGGTAGAAGTAGTGGTTGGTCATGAAGAAGAAGGCAAATCGGCCTCGAGCTTGTTTGGGAGAGAAGGTGCACCATCTCCATAGAGCTCCTTGAGAAACTGACACGTTGCGTGTTGAGTAGCCAAAAGAAGGTCATCACAAACTCTAAGAAGGTTGGGTTAGGTAAAATAATAGGAAACCAATATGAGATGTGACTTAAACATAAGTGCACAAACCACAATTCTAGACATAAACCCTCTTACCCATAAATGAAAATGAGTTGATAAATACATTCTAGAATTTTAATCACATAGAAATAAGGAGGTGTAGAAGCTGATGATTAAGATGTGGTGACGCCCAAAAAACCGGCCACGTCCATGAGGAGAGTTTGGGGATACTCAATAGTTCGTGAGGAGGATTCTCCCACTACCGCTGCAGATCCCGAGACTCGAGGTGTAGTAAGGCAAGAACAATATGATGAGTTGGTGCGCAAGTCTGACTTTCTCTTGGCTACTCAACATGCAACGTGTGAGTTTCTCAATAAGCTCTATGGAGATGGTGCGTCTTCTCTCCTGAACAAGCTCTAGGCCGATTTACCTTGTTCTTCACGACCAACCATCACTTCTATCGCTGATGACTCTTTTGACGATGGAGATGATTAGGGGAGTACTTATCTCTTTGCTTTACTTTGATACTTGACATTCTTTGGATCTTGACCTTGTTTACTTTTTGTGTTATATTTTGCTTGTTTAGGTTAGTTTTAGTTTTAGGATATTTTTTGTGGGATAAAATGCTGATTAGTGAGGAAATGCTGATTTGTTTTGTTTCTTTAGGTTAGTTTTAGTTTTAGGATATTTTTTGTGGGATAAAATGCTGATTAGTGAGGAAATGCTGGTTTGTTTTGTTTCTGCATATTGCTTTAAGTTCAAACTCTGTATGCTTTCTTGTTCTAGCTACAAGTTTATCCTTAGCTTCTTCGATAGCATCTTTTCTAAACTTTCAGCATGCTCATCTTGTCAAGGACAAGCTTTCCTTTGTTCCTTGTTTTTGTATAATGTCGATGATGATACTTAAGGGCATGAATAGGTTAGATTTTCTAGTTTTATGGTCAAGTCATAAGTCATTTTCCACTTTTTGTTTTGTTACTAAGGATGCGTTATGCTTATTTTTGTTTTTAGAACTTATTCTTTGGGAGTCCTTGTCCTTTTTGTGTCAAAATTTTGCATCTCTCAAAATTTCTTTCCCTAGCGAGGACACTGTTTCCATTAAGTTCGGGCGGACAGTTTGTGTCTATTTTGGTTTAGAAAGAAAATGCTTTTTACATTTCAAAAAAGAGTCGGAAAGAAAATACAAGCAAAAAAAAAAAAGAGTCTTATTCAAAAAGGAGTCATATGCAAGAAAAAGAAGAAAAAGAAGAAAAATCAAGTCAAAAAAGAGTCTTGAGAGAAAATAAGAGTGGAGGAAAGAAAAATAAAGTGAAAGAAAGACTAGAGTGGTAAGAAACACGAGTGGCAAAAAAATGCACTTACTTTTTCGTGAGTCCTACTGGAGGCGCTCATTTATCTTTAAATAGGTGGTGTTAGCATCTTTGAGGGTAGTAGCCCACATATTAAGACGACTTCGTGAAATCCATTGTCGACATCATTTTATACCGGATTGGTACCTAAAAAGTTTCCATGAGTGGCTGTGGATGGAAGCCGATGTTAGTCAGTGGAAAACCTGAGGGACTAGTATCTGGTCCACGTGTCTTCTTGATGTAAACTTTTGTAATGAAAACATATATGTGCATATTCCTTTGTTTTGTAAAAAGTTGTGTGTTTTAGAAAAAAAAAAGAGATTATAATCATTTTTATTTTCAAAACAATAATAGTTTATGGCATGTTGGCTTTAGATTGAAGTTAGGAGGTTTAGCTTGTGGAGTTCTTCTTGAGACAAATATGATTCATCAACTTAGAATATTTGGATTGTTGCTCATTAATCTTTTCTAGCATGTTGGTTGTTTTGGATTTGTTGTTATCGTTTTTGCTTGGGGACAAGCAAATAGCTAAGTTTGAGAGTGTGTTAGGGTTGACTTTTTGCTGCAGAAATGTGACTGTTAGGCCTGTTTGACCATAAAAACGAACCCTTTTCCTTAAGTTTTAATTAAAAATGTTTACATATTATTAAAGTAGAACTTGCATAGAACGTTACTGGGTAATTTGCAATATATGATATTTTGAGAAAAATGGAAGAAAAAGGTGGTCAAAGTTGGAAGAAACTCACAGTTTTCCCATGTGCAGGAAAAAAAGTGCTTGATGCTTTTTTGCAACTTTTCCCAAAACATGCGTTTTACTTATGGAGAGCAATTCACAAGTGGTTAGATGGATTGAAAACAGTCCATTCCAAGTCAATTTGAGTTTTTTTGGAAGATCTCAACCCATTTCCTCATATTTTGGTGGGGAGTTCAACCACATTGAAGTCCTATTTAAGGCAGCCTTCCCCCAGCAGTTTCTCATCCCCATTTTCTCTCAAACTCATTCACTCTCCGTTGTAGTTCTCGTTATTAGCTTAGAGAATCATTAGAGCTACTTTTCTAGTTGTTATTTACTTGTATTTTCGAACTTCTACATATTCTTTTTTTAATTCAACTTCTATCATTTGTTATTCATTCATTCTGTCCCTTTAAATTTCTTAAGCGAGTTTAAACACTCTTCAACCTCGAAAGAGAAGAAGGTTAAGCTAAAACTTTTTGTATGTCCTTATTATTCATTTTATTTCAATTGAAATTATTTTTCTTATGCTTTCATGCGATTCTTTCATTTAATCATGCACTAATTTAGTTTTCAACCTCTCTGTGGAATGATTTAGCCAAAATGATTTAATTATAACACGGTTGGGAAAATGCCCATAAAACGCTTGGCACAATTTTGAGTTTGTTTCTAAAAACTTCTCTTTGCATATTTTTTCCATTTGGCCGCTGTGAAATGATTTATGCACCAAAGCCCAACTCTGAGAAGGTTAGGTTAGGTTAGGTAAAATAATAGGAAACCAATATAGGATGTGACATAGGCCCTCTGACCCATAAATGAAAATGAGTTGATAAATACATTCGAGGATTGTAATCACACGTAGAAATGTGATTGTAGGTTACCCTAGGCTCTGCAACAACCAAAAGTGGTTCATGAAAGAGTATAACTCAGATTTCCAGAATTAGTCAGATAATGGTTGGCGCTTTTTCTCAAAAGTGTGTAACTTCCATATTTTCTATTAAAACTAAGGTAGGAATCAGAGAGGTTGTGTTAAAAAAAAATTGAGATTTGCAACCCCAAATTATAACTTTTATCATAATTTTCTCCAAAAACCACAATTGCATTTTGAACCATTTCACTTCTTAAAATTCATTTTAAGAGCAAACGTCCCTGAGGATTCGACCTTGGAATTACTCTCAAGTATTACTTGCGATCATGTACGCTTGCACGTGTATCTTATCTTTTAAGGTATAGAAAGTTCCAACAAAGTTTTGGAGGTCGCAGAGAAAGTAGGCAAAAAAGTGCTAGACACATTTTTGGCAAAAATGGAGAATTTTGAGTTTTTGCAGCCAACAGCAGCTGATTTGAAAGCCTTACAGCTTTCCATCATTGAACCTCAAGAATTGAAGAAAAAACCCCTACCCTCTCATTTAAAATATGCGTATCTGGGTTTAAACGATACTTTGTCGATTATCATTTCTTCTTACTTGACTAACAAACATGAATATTTGTGTTTGCAGGTATTATATAAGTACAAAAGCGCTATTGGATCGACCATAGCGGATATAAGAGGAATTAGCCCCGCATTTTGCATGCACAAGATCATCTTGGAAGAAGGAGCCACCAATTCTATTGAGAACCAATGGAGGCTCAACCCCAAAATGAAAGAAGTGGTAAAAAAATAATTAAATAGTTAGATGCATGGGTGATCTGCCCCATTTTATCAGCAGCTGGGTTAGCCCGGTTTAATGCGTTCCAAGAATGGTGGTATGGCGGTAATAACCAACGATGACAACGAGTTGATATCTGCGAGAACGGTGACTGGTTGGAGAGTATGCATGGACTACCGTCGGTTAAACAAGGTAACTAGAAAAGATCATTTTCCACTTTTCTTTATTGACCAAATGCTTGATCGTCCTATAGGGAAGAAGTGCTATTGCTTCCTTGACCGGTATTATACTTACAACCAGATTACAATAGCTTCGGAGGACCAAGAAAAGACTACTTTAACATGTCCCTATGAGACATTTGCATTTTGGAGGATGTAGTTCGATCTTTGTAACGCTCCCGCCACCTTTCAAAGATGCATGATTGCTATTTTTTTTGACATGGTAGAAAGAACTAGGGGTGTTCAAAAAACCCGAGAGGGTTGGGTTGGGTTCAATTAATCCCCGATTCGAGTTAGGTTGTAAAATTTCCTTCCTCCATTTTTTTCACTCACTCAACCTTTCTCTCCTCCCTCCATTTTCTTCCCTCACTCAACCTCCTCACCGGCGTCGTCCTTCACTGCTACCGTCGTCGCCGGCCTTCGCCGCTCCCGCTCTCGTCGCTGCCGACCTTTGCCGCTCTCGCTCCCATCACTGCTGGCCTTCGTCGCTCTCGCTCCCGTTGCCGCCGACCTTCGCCGCTCCCGCCCTCGTCGCTACCGACCTTCCAATCTGTTGTCATCACTGCCGCTCGCATTGTCGTCGCAGCAGCTTCAAGCCTTCATCGTTCGTCGTAGCAGCACTTCAGTTCCTTCTTTTGTTTCATATTTCAGTAACATAGTTGCACATTTTAAGATTTTGATTCTTTGAACCCTTACCTTTGAGGTTAGAAAAGTATATGGGAGAAAAAAAAAGGTAACAACCCGGCAACCCAACTCGAAATATTTGGGTTGGGTTGGCCATCAGTTTTAGACCCGTCGGTTCCCACATATGACCAACTCAAAAATTGGGGTTGGTCCCAAAAATACCCCTAACCCGACCCAACCTAACCCGTGAACACTCCTAGAAGGAACGATAGAAATATTTATGGATGATTTTTCTATGTTTGGAGAGTCTTTTGAAGTTTGTTTACAAAATCTGGAAAATGTTTTAAAAAGATGTGAACAGACTAACCTTGTGCTCAATTGGGGGATGTGCCATTTCATGGTACGTGAAGGAGTAGTCTTAGGTCACAAAATTTCAGGAAAAGGAATTGAAGTCGATAGGGCAAAGATAGATTTGATTGCCAAACTACCCCCACCCACTACTGTAAAAGATGTTAAAAGTTTTATAGAACACGTAGGTTTCTACCACCGTTTTATTAAAAACATTGCACAAATTTCTAAACCTTATGTCGGTTGTTAGAAGTGGACCGACCATTTAATTTTGATGAAAACTATGTGAAAGCTTTTGAGACACTAAAAGATGCACTTAGCTCAGCACCCATTTTAATTTAACCAAATTGGAACTTGCCATTTGAACTAATGTCTGACGACAGTGATTTTGCAGTAGGTGTGACGTTAGGTTAGCGAAAAGGTAAAATTATTCATCTTATTTGTTATGCAAGTAAGACTTTTGAACAGTAGTCAGTTAAACTTTACCGTGACTGAAAATGAGCTTTTAGCAGTTGTTTTCACATTTGACAAATTTCGGTCATATTTAATTGAGACCAAAGTGATAGTTTTTACTATCGTTCTGCATTAAAATATCTGTTTGCTAAAAAAGAAGCTAAACCTAGAATGATTAGATGTGTATTATTGCTACAAGAGTTTGATTTAGAGATAAGAGATAGAAAAGGTAGAGAAAATCTAGTAGTAGATCACTTGTCTAGGTTAGAATCTTATTTGCACCATGATAATGTTGAAATTAGAGAACATTTCGTTGATATGCATCTATTAGCTACTTCTGAAGTCCCTTGGTATGCCAATTATGCGAACTATCTGGTAAGCAATATAATTCCTAATAATTTAAGCAAACACCAGATTAAGAAGTTCTTTCATGATGTTAGGTTTTATAGATAGGATGAACCTTTCTTGTTTAAATTGGGTCCTGACAACATTCTTTGCAAAAGTGTTGCTGAGCAAGAATAGAGGAGTGCCACAAATCATCATATGGTTGACATTTCGTTCGACGTAAAACTGCAGCGAAGATCCTCCAAAGTGGTTTCTTTTGGCCTTCCTTTTTTCGAGATGCACATGTATTTGCTCAAAGCTATGACCGATGCCAAAGATCAGGTAACTTGACTCGGAAACATGAGATGCCCCTAAACCCAATCTTGGAAGTTGAGCTATTCAATGTTTGGGGCATCGATTTCATGGGTCCATTCCCTCCATCATTTGGTAAGAATTACATTCTTCTGGCTGTTGACTACATTTCAAAATAGGTTGAGGCTTTGACCACCCCTACAAACGATGCCAAGGTAGTTTCTCTCTTCTTGCAGAAGTTTATTTTACTAAATATAGTACATCGAGATGCTTGATTAGTAATGAGGGCACTCACTTTTTAAATAGAGCAGTGACTAATTTGTTAAAAAAATATAATATTCATCATAAGATTGCTACTGCCTATCACCCTCAAACCATTGAATATAATTTTTTTTTACATTAATTACAAACTACGAGTTTAGGGCAACACACCCAACAAGTAAGGGTAAAAAAGTCTACTGGAACACATAAGGCATGAATGAAGTATACAATCTCCCTAACTACTCTCATGCTACTTTTAATGAGATGATGGTTGCTCCATCTGAGGAGCAACTAAATAGGGCAATCAAATGCATTGGAGTGGAGGCTCAAGGTGGCAGCTATCAGCTAGAAGAGCACGCACATTCCTTCCAGCCTACCTTAAGCCAGAAGCCAATGTCTGGCATCATTTGCTGAAGAGTAAGCTCATGCCCACAACGCATGACACCTCCATCACAAAGGAGATGGTGCTCCTCCTGCTTTGCATTCTAGAAGGGCTTAACATCGATGTGGGCCAGCTTATTGAGATGGAAATTGCAGGGGTTGAGAAGAGAAAGCAGGGCAACCTATATTTCTCGGATCTGATCATGGAGCTTTGCATCCTATCGGGGGTCAAGATGGAAGACACAGACCAAACGGTAAAGGACAAATGAGTGATCAATGAAGCGGCGATGGAGCGGTTGAAGGCCATATACCACAACAAGCAAGGATGGAATATAGTTTTTGCACTCAAAGAAGTCGCTCATACGCAGGCTAGCCTACTGCAGCAGCTCAGCTCCACTGTAGGAGTTGTGGCAGCCATAAAGCAAAGGCAGCAAACCTATATGAGTTATGCCAAGGAAAGAGACATCGTGATTCGCAAAGCCCTCATGCGCAATTTCTCTTGCCCATTTTCGCCTTTCCCAAAATTCCCAGAGGACAAGTTTGCTATTGAAGAAGAAGAGGATGCTGGAGCATCTCAGCCCGCGGGCGGCTCTAGTGAAAAAGAAGAAGATTAACAGGGGAGGTGATTTCCCTTGCTTGATCAAATTTCAATTATGCCTGTCAATTTTACCTTCCTATTTTCAATTTCATTAATTTAGTTTTTGTTTTCTGAATTTTAAATGTTTTCATTAGTGCACTATTAGAAAATAGTTCTAGGTGTTTTTTCCATTCTTCAATTATATTTTCAGTTAGATTTTCGTCAGCCTGTTGACATTTAGAAAAGGAATGAAAAGGATAGGCAGCTAGAGTTGTTTAGCTTATGCATGTCTGACTGTTTCAATTTTCTGTCTAAAATGGTTGATCCGTGGAAATCTAAAGGATGATTGCTTTTTCGTCGTTCATAAAAGGATAAATCTAGTTGTTGCCCTCTCTCTAAGGTGTTTTTAGGTAGTATTTAGTGGTCCTACCTTTCTAGGTATCCCCTGCTCACTCTAGAATCTAACCCAAAGCCGAATTTAAATGCTGAGTATCCTTTACCCCGAGCTACTAGTTATCCACTGTCCTTAGAAAATAAGCAACCATTTCACCCCCTTAGAACTACTTACAATAGGAAATTCTACAAATCACCATTTTCATCTTTCCTATGTTCAATCTAAGTTTGGGGGAGACTTATCCTTATTTTCTCATTAAGCATTGAAGACAATGCTTCTTTTTAAGTTCGGGGGTGAGAGATTCTCATTTGTAACAGTAGCATTCATAGTGTAGTCCCTTTGCTAAGATCTATCTTGTAAAGCTATGAAAAATTTTTGGCCTTGTAATTCATCTCTCAATTGAAAAAGAAACACACATTACAAAGAGCTGCAAGGTCCAAAATGGCTAGTAGCCCATAGCTATCTTAGAGGACTTTAGTTAGCCAGCGGTTAGGGAGGGAAGTCGGTGCCTTTGAAAGGAGGTTGTGGGAATTTTTCGCAAGTGGCCAAGAGAGAAGGTGAGATAAAGGCTTTTAAATGTGAATAAAGCACCTTGATCTAGTGCAAAAGCTGTTTATTTCCTTTGTGAGCTAATGCATGAGCAATCTGAGAAACACTTACCATAGTAATGAATTTTAGGAAGAAAGGAGAATGGTTGGGACGCATGGCTAGCAATTTCTAGCTTTTAGAAGAGAAGAGTTAGTATTGCTTGGGGACAAGCAATAGGCTATGTTTGGGCGTGTGATAACTCTCCTAAATAGAGTTATTTGTGTCTAAAATTTGCATAAGATAGCTAAAGATAGCCTCATCTAGTCCCCTTATTCACTGAGTTGTGCCTAAATTAGCAATTAATTGAAGGTTCTCCTATATAGTTCTACAATTTATATAAACGATCTAATTTTGAGCATTTTGCTACAGTTTTGATGATGCAACAACATCGGATCCAAAAAGAGACAAAAAGCAGCAAGCTGGCAGTGAAAAGACTTCTCAACGAAATTTATCACAGTAACTGGAGGTTTCTGTGATAAATTTCGTTGAGAAGTTGGGCCCCACAGGGCCTATTTTGTTGCCCTAAAATCGAAGGGAGGTATAAATGTCAACAAGAAGAGAAGCCTCCACATAGACCATTTCATTCTTGAAATTACTCAACCCTCACTTCAAGAAAACCTTTCCAACCATTTGAAGAAGTTAAGAGGAGAAGAAGACCAGACAACTGCAGTTGAGAAAGAAACCGAGAACTCTTGTGATCTTCAGCTCCCTCTCTTCATCTTTTAAGCTCTTTGTATTGTTTTTATTCCCTTTA
>NW_019104792.1:50153-66452 GCF_001995035.1 Momordica charantia
ATTAATGATAGTGTGTTTTGATTTGAAGTTGTTGTATCACTCTATTTTCAATGTGCTTGAACACCATATTGAAATATCTTCTTAATAACCTTTGGAAAAATGTATTAGGGAGCGAAAAACTTCATCTCGAGCTAGAGTCTACTTGAGTTTATAGTGTGGTAATTTAGGGATAAGCACCACCTAGCTTGGTTAAAAACTGTTCATATATGCTGTTATTGTTTGTCTAAAAACTCTAATGGTAGAAAATCTGGGGTGTTTAGAAAAGCATCTTGTCTGTTTGACCACTACATTTACTTCATTAATGTTGCAGCATCGTTAGAGTAGCCCAAAAGAGTCACTGTTCTCTCCCTCTTACGCCCTTATTTTCATAAGAAGTTACTTGTTGATTGTTTATGTTTGTTAGCTTTAGCGAAAATTTACGTGTGTTTAAGAATATAATTGAAATGTCTGCATTATTGTTTCTTTTAGCATTTATTCAAAAGAAAAAAATTATTTAGTTGAATACACTGATTTCTTGGGTAAATAGTGAGTGTTTGAGCACTTAGTATCTGTGGATTCGAACTTTTTTATTACGTGTTGTGACGATTGTGTATACTTGCACATATAAGAACTGGTAACATAATCCGTAAACAACACTACTCAACACACGACGTGTGGGTTTCTCAAGAAGCTCTATGGAGATGGTGCGCCTTCTCTCCCGAACGAGTTCAAGGTCGATTTACCTTCTTCTTCATGACCAACCACCGCTTCTACCGCTGATAATTCTTCTGATGATGATTAGGGGAGTATTTCTCTCCTTGCTTTGCTTGTTTACTTGATATGTTGATCTTAACCTTGTTTACTTTTTCTACTTTTAATTTGCTTTTGAGTTTGTTTAAGTAGGTTTAGTTTTAGATAGTTTTTGTGGAATTGTGATTAGTGAGGAAATGTTGGTTTGTTTTGTTTCTGCATATTGCTTTAAGTTCAAACTTTGCATGCTTCCTTTTTCTAGCTAGAAGTTTGTCCTTAGCTTCTTCGATAACATCTTTTCTATGCTTTCAGCATGCCCATCTTATCAATGAAAAGGTTTCATTTGTTCTTTGTTTTTGTATCATGTCGATGAGGATACTTAAGGGCATGAATAAGTTAGATTTCCTAGTTTTATGATCAAGCCATAAGTCATTTTCCATGTTTTTTTGTTTTATTACCAAAAATGTGTTACGCTTCTTTTTGTTTTAAAATTAAACTTTTTCAATATCATAGGAAGTCATTGTCCTATTTATGCCAAAATTTTGCATCTCTCAAAATTTCTTTCTTCAGTGAGGACATTGTTTCCCTTAAGTGTGGGGGGACAATGCGTGTCTTTTTTTTACGAGAGATCATGCTTTTTTTATATTTCGAAAAAAGAGTCAAAATATAATGCAATAAAAAAGAGTCTAATTGAAAAAAGAGTCATATGCAAAAGAAAAAAAATAAAAGAGTCCAAGAAAAAAAATCAAGTCAAGTTAAGTCTTGAGAGAAAAGTAGAGTGGTGAAAAGAAAAAATAAAGTGAGAGAAAGACAAGAGTGGTAACAAAAAATACTTTTTCGCGAGTCCCACTGTAGACGGTCATGTATTCTTAAATGAGTGGTGTTAGCATCTTTGAGGCTAGTACCCTACATTTTAAGGTGACTTCGTGAAATCGAGTGGTGTTAGCATCTTGAGGCTAGTACCCTACATATTAAGGTGACTTCGTGAAATCCATTGTCGACATGATGGTTTCAGAGTTATTGTTGTTGTTTTTGTCGTGAAATCCTAAAGTGTATTTATCAACACTACTACAAAACTGGTATTCCATGACAGTTAAAAACTGTTATTAACTTAATTTGTGACAGTTAGTTAATCTTAAGGCATCAAGGAAAAGGAGAACGTGACAGTTTTTGGAAAGTGTCATTAATGAAATTACAATGATTGTTATTCGAAAGTTTTTGGAACATGACAAGTTTATATGAAAAGTTATGTTTATAAATGTCAACAAAATATGTTTTGTGACAAAAAAAAAACTTAAAAAATGTGATTGAAGGCTTTTTATTGACATTTCTGAAACACCGAAGTTGACATTATTAAATATATCATGATAGTTTTAAATTGTCGTTGTAAACTTTTTCGTGACATATACTGAATGTCATTATTTAATGTTGCATGACATTTTTAAGTTGTCATTATACAATTTTTCTTGATAGTTAAAACTATAGGCAATATTGACTGTTAAAACTATCACTATAAAAGTTTTCATGACAATTATAAATAGTCGTTAAAAAGAAATTCACGTCAATCTCAATCTGTCGTTAAATACTAATTCGTGACAATTATAAACGGTCGTCACAAAATAATTCGAGACATCTATAAACTGTCGTCTTTAGGTCTTTACTGACAGGAGGATAAACAATTTGATTGTTTTAGTGACACTTATAAATTGTAATTAAATGACTTTCTATGACATTTATTAATTGTGATGGAAAATCTATTCATGACAAAGTAAAACTGTAGTTGTAAATGCATCGATGACAATTTTTCAAATTTGTCATCTTCTACTCTTTCTTGATGCCTTAATAGATGACAATTAGATTATTGTCATGAATTATATTAATGACAGATTTTAATTGTCATTGAAGACCGACTTTCTACTAGTGAGAACACAGAAAATCTCATAAGATTGTGGAAGTTCCTTGTGTGGTGTTGACAAATGGAAGATGGATACAACTACTACTACATAGAGTATTGGTAAGACAAAGGACAATGGTTGGAACATAATGTGAGAATTTCAAAAAGTAAAGAATTAAAAAATTATGACCTTTTATAATTATGATATTTCATGACAGTTAAAAATCTCATAAATGATCTAATTTTCCTAATCAAAATGGTCAGAATTTGCATAATTTCATTGAATTTCCAAGTAAATTACTTATAGCATTGTCATATTTTAATTTTTAGATTATAAATTTAGATTAAAAGCCTAAATCAATAATTTTTTATTTTCTTTTTATTTTAAACGAACATCCAAACTTTTAAATTTAATTAAATTTATGTCAAATTATTCTCATTCCAAACAAGATAAGAATTTTGAATTATTTCTCCGACTTTAAATCATGGAATTTAAAATCATCTCTTAAACATTTTTTATGTCAAACAAAGGGTAAGAGACAATATTGAATTCTTGCAAAAAGTAAAACAAGCCCAAAACTATTTGTCACAATTTTTTTTTATAATCTGAAATTGTTAAATAACATTGTGATGGTTTAAAAATGTAGTTAATTTATGAAAATTATGGCAATATTATATCTCATGTTTTTTTTATAATGAAATCCAAACAAAAAAAAAACTGTCATTAAATCAAAAGAAAAATTTTTAGTTTTTGTGAAAATTTTTAACTGTTACAAAAACATACAAAATCTGAAAATTAGTGTTATTTCCCGCCAAAATCACGCCCTCTACTATTTCATGACAATTTTTAACTGTCATTGAATAAAAAAGAAATCCAATTTTCCCATAAAAATGCGCCCCCACAATTTGTGACAATTTTTTTCTCCCGAACTTTTTTACTGTTAATAACTATCATGGAAGACCAATTCTGTAGTAGTGCAACTCATTTGCATTTATAGGTCAGAGAGATTATGTTTAGGACTGTGGTTTATGCGCTTATGTCTAAGTCACATCCCATATTGGTTTCAAAGAATGTCAAGTATCAAAGCAAAGCAAGGAGAGAAGTACTCTCCTAATCATCATCAGAATAATCATTGGCGGTAGAAGTGGTGGTTGGCCATTAAGAAAAAGACAAATCGGCCTTGAGCTCATTTGGGAGAGAAGGCACACCATCTCCATAGAGCTCCTTGAGAAACTTACACGTCGGGTGTTGAGTAGCCAAGAAAAGGTCATACTTCTGCACCAACTCATCATATTGTTCTTGCGTTACTATACCTCAGGTCTGGAGATTTGTGATGGTAGTGGGAGAATCCTCCTCACGAACTATTGAGTATCCTCAAACTCTTTTCACAGACGTGGTCGGCTTTTTGGGCGTCACCACATCTTCAACATCGGCTTCTTCACCTGCTTTCAAACATAACTCTGTTAGAAGCGTAGGAAAAACAAGAAGACCTACCATCTTCTCAGAGCAAACCTGAATTGTGTCTCTTATGAGTTGGGCAAAGGTAAACTCAATGCCCTTCATTAGATAGTACACCATCATCACCCTGTTATGCTTGATGGAAGCATCATGTGAAGTAGGGATTAATTGGTTCTTCACCACATAAGTCCACATCATGCCCTTTTCATTAATGTAAGTGGTGTTAATGAAAGTTTCCCTGTTGACGAGACAGTCCATGTCTTTCTTAGCCTACGTATGAGCTTACACACCCCCTCCATTTGTTCATTTGTCAGATGCACCACAATCTCATTACCTACTGCATTAAAGACATATGGAAAACCGAGGTGAGTATTAATAATCACTGGAGAAAATCTTATCAACTTAATCCTTACTCTGATCACTGCATCTTCTCGGTTTGGGTGAATGGCAGCGTAGAACTCTTTCACCAGGATTCCAAAACACGTGTACGCAAAGCAAACAAAGTCTCCCAACCATGCTCCATAAGTTGGTGCCGTACATAATCTAGGAAGGGCTCCTATTCTTCATCAAATCATTTCTCAAGTAGGAGTCCTCAGGCTGTAAAGTCAGGTTTTTTTACTTCTATTCTTACCCTTTTAGCCCTTGCTGGTCGCGATTCGGTAGTAAAAGACTCCTCTTCATTGGCCTCATCAGGTTGCTCTTCAGCCTCTCCAAGTGGCCTAGGCCTCTTGGCTTTTAGATAGACCGATCCCAGCTGATTTTTGGACGGTCAATTTCGCAACAGTGGCCCAGGTGCGTGGTATTGAAAAGCGCTTGCACTTTTTGGGACAAGTTTTTCTCTTTCTTTGTTTTCTTCACCATTTTAGCCAAACATATCTCATCTTCTGAGTTCTTTGCAACATCAACAAAATTAGGGTAAGATACGTTTATACTCGAAAGGAAGGGAGATAAACCTTTGGAAGAAGGATGACTCTGTGACTTCATTTTGGGTATCCACAGGACCGGATGCTCCTTTTTGGACTTGAGAAGGGACATCTTCCTTGTCTTGATGCGACACATGCGAGTGCACATACGGGCTTCGAATTGGTAAATATCGTCATTGACATCTTCTTCCTCAAACTCTCCATCATGAACTTCTTGGGGCATATCATTAAGAATCTCATCATCTCTAATAGAATCCAACCTCTGCGGAACATCTATTTCCATCGTTATCTAGTGGGTTTTCTCCCGTTGCTTCATTCACGACCGCAAAAATTTTGACGATTTTTTTACTTCATTCTTTCTTGTTGTACATCATCAAAAACTAAAAGCTAAAAAGTAACATTGAGTTCTGGAAAGTTGGGAGACGAAATACCATGAAGTGCGGTCGGTGGAGTGCTCTCCAACATTGTGCCTAGCCCAATTTCGCAATGAATTTCGACAGTGGCCGAATCTTATTGTTCCAATGGTTTAATATCATGCTCGGAGTCACCAATATTCTGGTTTCCTCCTTCTACACCCATATTAATAGTAATAGAGGGTGGGTATGGAATGGATAACTCTAAATACTCGAGTATAGGGGTGTTTTGAGTGAAATCAAACCTAGGGCGATTTTTCATCTCATTTAATGCCGTTTGTATTTCTTCACTTAATTTTCTTTAAATTTCCATAGATCTTTGCCATTTTTCATTTAACTCCACTATCCAGTCTCAAATATCTTCATGGCCTTTAATTCTAATCTTTTTTTTTTCTTTTCATTATCAACTCCTTCACTGCTCCTAACCACATTAGCTTCTAAATCCCTATTTTCAGAATCTTTACTACCCATAGATGGATTCTTTCTAAGGTACACTCTCATAATTTCCTCTAGTTTATTTCTTTGTTCCCTAGGATCAAAAATTACCTTTTCTTTGGAAATAAGAGGGGGTTCAAGAAGAATTAAATCTGGTGGAGTAGGTGGTGGCAGCACGATCTTCCTCTTCCCTTTCTCTTTGTCGCATGGATTGTTGGAAGAAGAGCCCTCCATGGGTTTCTCGATTATATGCTCAAAACATTAAAAAAAAAAATCCCTCAACCATAACCTATGATTGTAAAAGGGGAAAGAGAGATTTAGGGGATCTTTGAAGATTTGGTGGAAAATTTTGAAAAGAAGTTATATTTTTTGGAGGAAGAAATTGCAACAAGTGAGATCTATGTCATTTTTTCATTTAAATTAAACAAGGGTTTGACAAACGGGCACTTATACTCTTCAAATAGCCCGATGCTCATTTAAAATTAAACTAAAATAAGGCAAAAAATTTGTTTGCAAAATTTCAAAAAAATCTCTTAATATGCGCCTGGTGCAATTTTGGAGGCATTAAAATCTCGATGTTGCAAAATTCAAATGACAAAATAAAAATTATTTTTGAAATCTACACAAAAAAGAATAACTAAAGGCATAAAAATTTCTTAAAAATAAAAAAAAATATTTTATGCAAAAAACGCCCTCAACACCGACAGAGGGACTGTCCTTATTGTTTTCTCATAGGTATTTCAGCAATACAGAGGTTTTACCTTTTTCAATATACTCACCAAAATATTTCTTCAGCCATTCACTTTGAAAATATTACCTTTAGCATCTCTTAAATCCACGGCTCCATGTGGATAAACTTGTTCAACCAGAAACGAGCCCGACCATGTAGACTCGGTGGCCGATCAGGAAAGACGATGGTTTGGATGGCAGGGACGCGCCAAGCTGTACGGTGCCTGACAGGAGTGTACACTCCCGACAATTAGTGAGTGGCATTTGCAACCTAAGGTCTCGTCACAGGGCACTCTTCAATCCTTCATTCTCAAACAAGCACTAGAATGATCACTGGTTCTTTGTAGGTGGTTGGCCGATGAACCATTTTGCGGGTGCATGTCCAGTTGCTTTGGGGAGAATGGTGAGTGCTTGATGGCTACTCCTTCATTTTTGACATGCCTTATCTTTCTTGTATTACGGGGAGCGGTACTTGTTTTAGGTGTCGTACAAGGTCTGGACGGAGCATATGGAGGGGCAAGAGAGGTTGCACCTGTTGAGGTCGAAGCTTCTGATAGCCTCATCATTCTGCCCGTGGTTCATGCTGAGGAGAATTCGCGCTCCGACACACCTTCGCTGCGGCCCAATGGGCTTGGTGTAGATGCACTATGATCCTACTTCAATCTTCCTCCCGAGGCTTCACTCCTTAATCCTTACCGTCACATGGGAGAGATACAAGAGCCAGTCGATGAGATGACTCGAAGGCTCTTAATGCTGAGTTTGGTGTCCTTAGTTCGTGTGTTTGTAATTAGTGAACAAATTATTTATTGATTTATTTATTCAATAAAGAGTTATTTCTTTGCAGTACTCGTATTCCAATAAACTAAAATCCAAGGTTATTTGATGTAATTGGAACAATATATAACTGATATACGTTATATATTTAAGATATAGTATATATATTTGATATACAGTATATATTCAATGTACAAGTGGATAATGTTTCAATAATAACCTAAATGGTCTGTAGTACATGGATAAGGTTGGGTACCTTAGCCTGATAACACTATGGATACGACCCGTTTGGTAATAGTTACAAACGACTTATACAAGTCATTCATGTAGAGACATGCGAGTGGGGGTATCTTATATAATGAGTTTGTATAAGACCGGACCGGACCGCGAAATAATTATTATTTAGTCATAACAACATAAACTAACTAGATTGATATTTCATAGGATGACCAGGTAACTCGATCTTAATCCTGAGCGAGTAATGGACTCTTGCCTATAAGGGGATCATCCTTTGATTTGTATAGGTGAGAGTGGCCCAAGTTGCCACTTAATAATCCCACCATTTTGGGGATGAGACCGAGTGGGGAGTTGGAAACATAACTCTGCAATATGGAATTAACTTGTTCTCGACTTTAGGGTAAGTAGATGATTGTTCCCTTAATTCCTGACTCCGGGACTTGAACAAGGAGCCTTACCCTCTCACTGGCCCTAGAGGGACTTCTTTTTAATGGTCGGACCATAAACAGGTTGTTCATTAGAAGAGTAGTGGTATTTAAGGTCAAAATGTAACTCAGGGATAAAACGATAATTTGACCCAGCAGACGTTACGAATACTCGTGAACGATTGAGTTGCTGTCCATGGTCAATTTTCATGGATACAAAATATTCTGCATTGAGAACAGTGCAGCTGCGGATATTTAGTGGAATAATCTGCAATTAACTAATGTTGGTTAATTTGGTTAATGAGTTTAATCAATTAACCTCGTATCGTTGGATCTTCTGATCTGTAGGTCTATTAGGTTCCCTTGCTAGCTCACAACGGCTAAAACGAGGATCAATAATTATGAAAGAATTTGAAATGTTCAAATTATATAAATAAGAGAATATATATAATGTATATAATGATGCATTATATATTAATAGTTTATCTTGAATAAAGATCCAAAAATTAAACAATATATTATGAGAGAAATATTTGAATAGGATTTAAATAATTAATATGAATTAGATTCATATTAAAACTATCGGTTATACAAGAAAGATGCTTTTGAATATGATTCAAAACTATAGTGTTAATTAAATATATGATATTTAATTAAAAGATAAAAATTAATTGTTAATTAATTAATATTTGGATTAAATTGATTAATTATTAATTAAATTTAATTATTTATTCCTTATTAATTATATTAATAATTATTAATTTAATTTATTAATTATGAATTAGATTTATAATTATTAATTAAACTTATTAATTAATTACTAATTTAATTAATTAATTATTAATTAGATTAATAATTTCTATTTTTTGTTTTCTGTTTATAGATCTTGGCGTTTCATATGCATCTCTCTGAAATTCTTCCAGAGTTGTAGCTTCCAAATTTCCCCTACTGCAGCATAATTGAGATTCAGTTTTTTTATTACCCAAAATGCTTTGTGTTCCAGCTCTAGTGGYAGGTGACATGCTTTCCCAAATCCCAGCTTGTACGGAGACGTTCCCAATGGAGTTTTAAATGCAATCTTGTATGCCCATAGTGCTTCGTCTAATTTGAATGCCCAATCATTTCTGCTGACATGCTCTACCTTCTTTAGGATGCTCTTGATTTCCCTGTTCGAAATTTCTGCCTGGCTATTAGATTGGGGATGGTAGGTTGTAGCAATTATGTGCTTGACATTATATTTTGCTAGCAGTCTTGCCACTACTCTATTCACAAAGTGTGATCCTTCATTACTTATGAATGCTCCTGACGTGTCGAATTTGGTGAAAATGTCTTTCAAGTGGAACTTAGTCACCATTTTAGCATCGCTCGTGGGGCAAGAAATTGCTTCAACCCATTTAGACACATAGTCCGTTGCTACTGGGATGCTTCTTATTCTTTTACACATTTTCGAATTATATTATCTTGCCCCAGTCTATAAAGAAAGGGGTCATCCCAATAGTAAAATCTACATTCATTAAAGAACTGCTTCAACTGCTGCTTTGTCCATCCTTCTGGGCGTATTCCTCCTGCTAAGAAATTTGCAATATCAGCAAACTAAGGTTCTTCCTCTTTGGCCTCCTTATGGGACAACGGAGTAGCTGCTCATCTGGGAAAGTCTCTCTGATTACTACAGCTTTGTTTCCATCTTCTACCCCGACAATTCTAGATAAGTGGTCAGCCACCAAATTTTCAAAGCTTTTTTTATCTTTAATTTCCACATCAAATTCCTGCAGCAATAAAATCAATCTAATCAACATCGGATGACATCTTTCTTGGTCAACAAATATTTCAACGCAGCATGATAAGTGTGAACTATACTTTCGCACCCATCAGGTAGGCTCTAAACTTTTCAAATGGGAATACCACCGCAAGTAACTCTTTCTCTGTAGTGGTATAGTGAATTTGAGCCTCTATCAGTGTCTTGCTGGCATAATAGATTCGGTGTAACACTTTATCTCTCTTTTGCGCTAACACTGCTCCTACTGCAAAGTCACTAGCGTCGCACATTAGTTCGAACGGAAGCTTTTAGTCTGGGGCTTGAAAGATTGGGGCGTAGGTGAACGCATACTTTAGTTCAGAAAATGCCTGAAAACAGTTAGTAGAAAAGTCAAACACTCTATCGTTTTCTAGCAAAGAACATAAAGGTTTTGCAAGTTTAGAAAACTCCTTTATAAACCGTCGATAGAACCCCGCATGGCCTAGGAAGCTTCGGACTCCCTTTACATTAGTTGGCGACGGCAACTGCACAATGACTTCTACTTTGGCTTTATCCACTTCAATCCTTTTCTGGAGACATAGTGCCCCAGCATTATGCTCTCTTATACCATGAAATGACACTTTTCCCAATTGAGCACTAGGTTGGTTTCTTCACAACGCTGCAGCACCCGTTGAAGATTTGATAGACAGTTAGCAAAGCTTGCCTCGAATATTGAAAAGTCGTCCATGAAGACTTCTACCACTGACTCGACTAGATCCAAGAAGATGGCCATCATACAACTCTGAAATGTGGTCGGAGCATTGAACAGACCGAATGACATCCTCCTAAAGGCGAAAGTTCCATAAGGGCAGGTAAATGTTGTCTTGTATTGGTCTTGAGGTGCAATAGTGATCTGGTTGTAGCCACTGTATCCATCAAGGAAATAGTAATACTCATGCCCAGCTAATCTGTCCAACATTTGGTCAATGAAAGGCAATGGGAAATGGTCCTTTCTTGTAGCTTTATTAAGCTTCCAGTAGTCCATACATATTCTCCAGCCTGTAATTGTCCGAGTGGGAATTAGCTCGTTTTTAGCATTGTCAACCACTATCATTCCTCCTTTCTTTGGAACACATTGCACTGGACTGACCCATTCACTATCTGAGATTGGGTATATAATCCTAGCATCCAGCCATTTAATTATCTCATTTTCACAACTTCTTTCATAGTAGGGTTTAGCCTCCGTGGTGTTTCCACTGAATTCTTGCAATTTTCTTCTAATACAATCTTATGCATATAATAACTGGGACTTATCCCTTTAATATCCGCGATTATCCAGCTTATGGCTCTCTGGTACTCTCTCAACACTGCCAGCAACTCGTTTTCCTTTTCTTTGGATAGATTTGCGGCAATAGGGATAGGTAACGTGTTGGACGTACTAAGGTAGGCGTACTTTAAATGTTGCGGAAGGGCTTTCAGCTCTAATTCAGGTGAGCTCTGGACCATGATTTTGCTAATTCCATTTGTAGTCCACACAGAAAATTTCTTAGCAAATTTCATCTGCTTGCTCCACCATATTATTCAATTCATTGTTCTGATGCTCCAACATGGTTTCCACACTAAGCATCACCATCACAGCTTCATCTAGCACTAGCAAGACCACACACTCATCAACATCCGAAGGATATTTCGTGGAATCATATACTAAGAATTTAATTTCTTGGTCCTGCACCCTCATAGTGACTTCTCCTTTATGCACATCCACTAAGGCACACTCGGTGGCTAAGAATGGCATCCCCAGGATGATTGGTACTTCTTCGTCTACATCAAAATCAAGAACAATAAAGTCAGCGAGAAATATAAACTTATCCACTTGTACTAGTACATCCTCAATTTTTCCTTCAGGGTTTACATTTGACCGATCTGCTAGTTGAAAAAAGGTGACTGTAGTTGGCTTCACTTCTCCCATGCCCAACCTCTTGTACACTAACAAATGTATTAGATTAATACTTTCTTCGAGGTCGCACAGTGCTTAGCCAATCTTATGACCCCCAATGGACACTAGAATTGTAAAACTTCCTAAATCCTTCATTTTCTCTAGAATTTTACAAGTCAAAATTGTGATGCATTCGTTTGTTAAACAAACAATTTCAAACTCTCCTAGCCTGCCCTTCTTAGTGAGGACATCTTTCAAAAATTTCACATACGTGGGCATTTGTTCTAACGCTTTCACCAGTGGGATGTTGATGTGTATCTGCTTAAGCACCTCAATTGGGATGTTGATCTGTATCTGCTTAAGCACCTCAAGAAATCGTTTAAACTGCCCATCTTAATTCTTCTTCTGCAGCCTTTTCGGGTACGGTATTATGGGGCTGGTGTGGTCTGTGGTGCAGTGAGTTGTTCTGGATGCTGCAGCTTGTCAGCTGAATTGGACGAGGATGATCTAGCTTTGTCTGTCTTAGGCACCTCTTCCTTGCTATCCTTCCTAGACTCATGATCCTTTGATTCTACCGTTTGTGTTCCACTGTTCTTTTTGTCTCCCAGCTGGTCTACACTATAGCTCATCTCATCACTTGCTGACTCAACGGGCTGTGTGGCTTGCTCTATTTCCTTGGAGGTTTTTAGTCTAACTGTCTCTCCTTCACTAACTCCTTCTTGTTGGTACGCTGGTGGTAGTGCTTGGCCGCTTCGCAACGTTGAAGCCTTGTATTGCTCTTTGCCATCCCATTTTGGCTGTTCTGTATCGCTCGGCAGCTCTTCCTTTGGCATGTTTTTCAATTATGTTGCAACTGACCAATCTGAACTTCCATATTGCGTAACGATGCTACCAGGCTCTGTAGTAATGCTGCTTGGCTTTGCACATTAGCATCATTCTTTGTCATGTAGGCCTTGAACATATCTTCTAAACTCAGCGTCTCTCGGGGCTTTTGGGTGTTCTGCTGATTCTATCCTTAAAAACCTAGTTGGTATTGTGTTTTCTGAGGATATACTTCAGCATTACTTGTTCCTACATTGTGTCCTCCTTGGTTTCCTCCCCAACTAAAGTTAGGATGATTTCTCAACCTTAGATTGTATGTGTTCCCATATACATGATTTCTATTCTGTTGCGGGTTACCCAAAAAAAAAAAAAACACTCGGGCAAGATTGCCTGGACAATTCTCAAACTGGTGCTTACCTTCACAATATGGGCAGAGAGCACTTTGCACAGCATTCACCTTAGCTTTGGAGGCTTCAGCCTCACTTGCAGTAGCATTTTTCATAACTATATCAACCAATCGTGAGATCTTCGAGTTTAAGTCTGCTACCACATTATTTGCCACCAGACCTTTCGAATTTGTTGAAGAAGCAGCCCTGGATTTCGACCATTGATGCTTGTTGCGTGAAATTCTCTCTAGGATGTCAAAAGCTTCCGCATACGGCTTTGACAGTAAAGCCCCATTCACCGAGGTGTCTATCACCAGATGAGTTGCCTCGTTCAGTCCATTACGTGTGATTTCCCTTGTTCATAAGGGTAAAAAGAAGCTAAATGTGTGCTATTTTCTAACGTTTTAAATTTGGAAACCGTGATTTAAGCTTGGTATAGTATCCAAAACCTTTCATTTTAAGTGATCTTGGGTTATACATGCACATAGGACGTTTTTACATCATTTAGAGTTGATTTCTATCGACAATTACACTTTTGTGCAGAAAAATTTCGAGCTAGGCGCTTGGCGCCTTCCCCAATCTCGAGATTTCCCTTAATGTAAAACGCACGTTTTGGTGTGATTTGAAGCCTTCCAAAGCTCTGCCACGTGTCTTCCATACACTAAAGGTTGCAAATTCAACAACTACCCAACCAAAAGGTGTTTGAAATGGATGGCTCTCCACAAAGCTCTCAATCTCCTAACCACCTTGAAGTTCCTATAAATTCAGCAATTCATTCTCTTCATTCATCATCCCGGAGTGATCATTTTAGCTTTAGACATTTACTTCTCAGCTTGTTTTCGTTTTCCCTTTAAGTTTTTGAGTTATCATTGTTTTAACCTTACTTATTTCAAGTTTTTCCTTTATTTTCCAGCTTATTATTCTTCAATTGTAAGTTTTAATCTTGTTTAATTAAAATTCCAGCAAGTTCTTTGTTACTCTCTCGTTCTCATTACGAAGTTGTAATCACTCAACCTTGAAGAATCGACTGAGTACTGCTCCCCAATCTTGAAAGAGAACGGGTTAGGGTCATTCGGGTTACAACTCCATAATTTCCAACTTGTTTAAATTCTACTCATCTTTTAATTATGTCGTCTACTTCCATCAACATTAAATTCTGTTTTTCCTTTATCATCATGAGCTAAATTATTTTTCCCAAGCCCGGTTATGGATAGTTAGTTAAAGTTTTTAAATTCCAACAAGGCAAAAGGCGTTTTTCTCCTCTTTTATCACTTAAAGTTGTTTCCATAAGTTGAAACTTGATTTGGCCAATTAATGTTTTAACCAAGCATCAATACTGAAAAGGTTGATACGTTTTCACAGCTTTACTAATTTAACTTTAGAGAGGAATACTTTAGACATAAAGATTTCGCTCGGGTAGCCTAGACATAGGACCTCGACCTAAGGCTACGGTTGGTTTTTACTAAATTAAGTTCTTTTTTCTAATAGACATATTAGGAATGGACTTAAACCTTCAAAATCACTTGGACATAAGAAGATGGCGAAGTAAAACCGAAGAAAATTTATGAGAGGCGTCTGGCGCCTAGTTTGAAAAAGTTTGTGTATTTTTAGCTAATTTGAAGTAACTGGGCTGGGTTTATTGCATTGAGTTTTTAAATATCAAAATCAACGTTATCCTTATTTGTCACCCCAAATTCAATTACAAAGTCACCGATCATTAACATTTCCTGTAAAAAGACTTCATTTGTCCCTGAGGATCAATACTGGGAATACTCGTTCCGTTTTTACTACTTGTGACGGGTGTACACTTGCACTCTCATTTATTTTGAATCCAAAATACCCAAACAAGTTTTTGGCGCTGTTGCCAGAGACCATTTGTTTTAGTCTTTTATTAATTTTTGTGATTGGTTTTTGTGATTGTCATTTCTATTCTTAAACATTTTGATTTATATCCAACCACGAAGGTCATTGATTAGTGCATGAGCACGAATTCATTTCTGTTGCCATTTGATCCTGAAATTGAGAGAACCTGTCGTAGGTTGAGAAAAGAACAGAGACTCAGAAAACAGAGAGAAAAGCAAAAAAAGAAAGAAAGAGAAAGAGATTTCGAAAGCGAGAGTGAAAGTACCATCACTTTTATGGACGAGATTCCACCACAAAATCCTGCAGATCCACCAGTTGTTAACGGAAATATGGCAGGTCAACAACAAAAAAATGAGTTCAATCATATCTTGATGGCAGATAATACAGACGTGGCCATGCGAGAATATGCTGCCACAACATTCCAGAATTTGGATTCTGTCATCCTAAATCCCATTCCAGAAGCCGCCAACTTCGAACTGAAGCCGCTTATGTTTTAAATGCTTCAGACATTAGGACAGTTCGGGGGGCGTGAACACGAAGATCCTCATGATCATCTCAAAACTTTTCTTCAAATAGTTGGTGCATTTAGATTTCCAAATATAACTGATGATGCATTAAGGTTAACTCTTTTCCCATTTTCTCTTAAGGATCAGGCAAGAATATGGCTCAACTCATTCCCGCCAGGATCAATTACAACATGGGATTCACTAGTAGAAAAGTTCCTTACAAAGGATTTCCCTCCTACTCGTCATGCTGACATCAGGGAAAAGATTGTCACCTTTAGACAATATGACCGTGAACCAGTGCATGAGGCATGAGAAAGATTCAAAGAATTGCTGCGAAAGTGTCCGAATCATGGATTACTAGCATGTATTCAAATCGAGCACTTCTTCCGAGGTTTGGACCACCCCACTAAGATGATGCTCAACAACGCCGCAAATGGAGCTTTTACGAAGAAGACCTTCAACGAAATAGTTGATATTTTGGAGGACCTAGCATCCCACAATGAGCTATGGTGTTCTCAAAGGTCGAAACCTGCACCTAAGAAGCAAGATCAAGCGGGTGTATTAGCATTGGACATAGCAACTTCAATGCAGAAGGAAATGGTGACGATGAACCAAATGCTCAAGGAGTTGGCCCTAGAAAGGAAAAGTGCACCAACTGCACCCGTGCAACCAGAATATGCTTCTCCTGTTTGCCAAATTAATGAAATTGTTTGTTCTTATTGTAGTGATAACCATGTTTATGAGAATTGTTCGCATAATCCAGCTTCTGTTTATTATGTAGGTCACGGAAACAATCAGAACTTCAACCCCTATTCAAACACGTACAATCCGGGGTGGAGACATCATCCCAACTTTTCATGGGGAGGTCAAGGAAGTTCCAGTGGAGCGATCCAAGGGCAGAACCAACAGTATAAGCAGCCCTATGTCCCTCCTACTTTTTCAAGCAATCAACAGATGCCACCACCACCACAACAGTATAATCAGAACCAAAGAACCCCATCGCAGCCAGCTCATAATAACAATACTAGTCTTG
>NW_019104792.1:101837-127681 GCF_001995035.1 Momordica charantia
ATTAAATTGCTTGATAGTTAAAACCCCAAACAACAACATTTCACCATTATTTTCTTCCTAAATCACAATTGCATATTTGAACCATTTCACTGCATTACTTGATTTTGAAAAGCAACAAGTCCCTGAGGATTCGACCTTGGATTACTTCCGAGTATTACTTGTGACCGTGTGCGCTTGCATGAGTCTCTAATCTTTTTAAAGGTAGAGAAAATCCCAACA
The DNA here is from genome assembly GCF_001995035.1 of Momordica charantia. Next base: position 102,057 of record NW_019104792.1, read on the forward strand.
TTCATTGTTTCTTCTTTCTTTTTCTTGAGAGAAGTTTGGGTCTTAGAAGGAGATGAGAGGTAGAGATGGTCCCACCGGGCGTGCCAATTTGTTCACACGAAATTTTCCGGAGAAATTATATTTCGTGGAGTTGAACTTTTATATTTGTAGTATGTGTTGTATAGTGGATTCAATCTCTAATCTTTTATCCTCTGATTCTTTCTCTCGAACTTGATATGAAGATTGAGATGCTTGTTCTTGAATTTGGATCGAAGTTATATGTTCTTCGAAAGTTTTCAAGTCTTCAGGTATTCAAAGTCTTCAAGTTGGTCTTCGAATCTTCAAGTCTTCAGAGAGTCTTCAACTTGGTGTGAATTCTCTCCATTCTGAAATTCTAAACCCCTCAAAATGAATGAGATCCCCTCTATTTATAGAAGTTTCCATAGGCTTTAGTGGGTCATTGGGCTTGGATAATTTTGGGCCAAACCCAATTCTTTAAATGGATTTATTTAAATTTAAATATTAATCCACTTTAATTGATGGTAAATTGAGTTTTTGGTCAAGTTTGTGAACCAAATCGATTCCAAGCCCAATATTCATATGACCCAATTACATATTTTAATTGTCAAATTATGTTTAATTTTAATTTAGAGTTAATATATAATTAACCCTAAATAAAATAGATAATGACGTGGTCGTTTATGATTGACCCAAAATTTATGGTTCTACAATCTTTTATGACAATTTGGCTAAAATTTTCTATAAATATCATTGAGTTAATCCAAACTCACACATTCGAAGAAATTCTCTCAATAGTTTATTTCTTTCACCAATACTGATCCATTGTTCTTAGCCAGGAAATCGCAAAGGTAGTTTTCTTAATTTTATTTATAAATATATTTAGGCATTAGTTTTTATTGTTTTGAAATGATCAATTAGGAAACTCGAAATTGTTAGGGTTTTATGATAATTCTCTTTTTCAAATTTCTTTTAATCGAAAGAATTTTTCTAATCTCGCCGGCGAAGTCGTCTAGCAATCATAGAAATACAACTCACTCAATGTACATGTTTTGAAGATTAAAGTTTTATAATTTTGAATTTGAAGTCTTTAATTTTTAGGATATGTGAAACTATTTTGCTTAAATTATTTAAATATGCATGTTGATTTTTTTCTATTATATTTGAATATAAAGTATGTATGTTGTTTAGACTTAAATTATGCATATATGATATCATGCATTATTATTTTAAATATAATTGTTATATCTGAAATAATAGATGATATGATTCTTGATTAAAAAAAATTGTTTATTTCAAACGCTAAAATGGTTAAAATTTTGAATTGAGTTGATGATTCGTTTTATTATCTAAATGGGATTAGAGAAATTAAGTGTAGGATTTTTAATTCAAAATTAAAGGGTATAAAATTTTAATAGTGATACAAATTATTTTTTAATATGATTAAACAAATCAATATAAATAATTTAAATAGGATTAGAGAAATTAAGTCTAGGATTTTTTAAATCAGAATTAAAGGGTATAAATAATAGAGATAAAAATTATTTTTTAATATGATTAAACAAATCAAATATAGATAACTTATTTCAAAATTTGAATTGAGTTATAAACTACCTTTCTATATTTCTAATAAGATATAATTTTGTTTTGAAAAATTTTGGATAATCTTTTATTCATAGTTTGAAAAGGTTTTAGAATTGGATTATAAATTGAGATGATGAATAAATTTTTAATATCATTCCAAGCCAATCCTAAATTAATTAACTTGAATAATAATTGACTAGCTATAGAAGAGTTGTATTTAAGCTGACCGAAAGGAAACACAATGATTGAGATTGTCTCAATTAAGTAGAGGCTAGTACCATAACATTAAAATAATTTATATAGTTATTTTATCAAATTATTTGATTTTTATGCTAAAAATTGGAACGGATGGTGTTTGCATTGTTTATTTTTCTGCTAAAATTTTAATGGTAATTTTTTCACTTTTTCAAATATTACTCTTTTATATTTCAGTAAAAATGTCTACCCTAATTTCAATATTGGTCGGGGAGAGATTGACGGGTGAAAACTATACCACATGGAAAAATAGAGAGGAAATGTCGAACGGTGAAAAATCCAACCAAGTTAGTTTTGTTCAAGAAACTCTCCCTATCATGAACAAAATTGCTTGTAATCTCCCTACTCTTCTAAATGAACTACAAGTCATTGAGTCTATGATGAAAAACAAAGGCAAAAATGATGAAGCAGCCAACTCAAGCAAGTTAAAGTGCGCACTTTCAATCTTGAGAACTGAGTCTGTAGCTTCAAACTCAGAGACTAACAATTGGAAGAGGAAAAGTAGTAAGGAGCAAAATACAACTGAAGTTGCTCCAAAACAAAAGAGAATCAAGATAGAAAAAACTGTAAAAGGAGAGTGTTTTCGTTGCAACGAGGAAGGGCACTCGAAGAGAAACTGTCCAAAATACCTAGAAGAAAAGAAAAAGTCAGAGAGAAAAAATAGCGAGGAGCATAATACAACTAAAGTTGATCCAAAAAAGAGAGTCAAGGTAGAAAAAGCATCAAAAGGAAAATGTTTTCACTGTAACGAGCAAGGACACTGGAAGAGAAACTGTGCAAAATACTTAGAAGAAAAGAAAAAGTCAAAAGAAGGTAAATATGATTTAGTGGCAGTTGAAATATTGATTAGTGGAGTATGTTAGGCCCATCTAGATAATTTGATTCCCAATCCACTAATGATGTATGTTCTTCTTTTCAGGAAAGTGATTCACACGAGCAACTACAAGGTGGACAAATGACCATACAAGAGATAGTGCCTATAATACCAAAGGAAATTGATTTCCATTTCTTGTTTAGTTGAACAATCTCGTTCTTGAATTTTATCAATAATAGTATTGTTATTTCAAAAGACGATTTTAATTCAATAATAATATTGTTATTTCAAAAAATGATTTTAAGATCTATTCAGTAAATGAAAATAACTCGTGTACCCATAGCGAGCATGTAAAAAGTAGAGACTAAATAATGATTTTTTTTTCTTACAGAAGTTTTAGTTGGGCGGTAGATTTAAATTTTAGAGCCATTTAACAAATTTGAAACTTGTTAAGGTCTAAACTGGTTGAATCCTATTTATATTATAGTTTATGTGTGTTTCCACTGTCACTTTCATTATCATTTTCTTAAAATTAAATTATTTCTTGTTGAGGAGGTAGACTCCAGTTATAAATAGAATTTTTTTTTTTTTGAAGACAAGTTATCAATAGAAATTAGATATTAAAATTTATAATTAATTTATTTCCAACAGCTTATAATTAACCACCTTGGTTTATCAAACCTATAGCCCTTTGTTATCCCTCTAATCATTGAAAATATCTTAACTATGGTTACAAATTTAATTAGCTCAATTTTTCTTTTTAAGCATAAATGGGGTGGGAATTAGAATTCAGGACCTCTTGATTAGAGACAAGTGATAATTATTGTTGAGTTAAATTGATACTGAGAATTAACTCAAATTTAATTGCTTAAATTTATATATATAGTTTCTATTTGAATAAATGACCGGCGGAGAGTGAGGCTGGTTTCGTCCAAATCAGAAAATTGTTTAGTTTTTTCTTAAAGAAAGTTGTTTAGTTTTGAGTTCGTATGATTTTATATATATTATTAAAAATATATGACATGTCCTCTACAAGAATCTTTATGTTGACGTGTCTTAAACCTCCAACGAAGGAATAGAATGCAAATAAAATAATTTAATTTATTTGTTTTGAAATTCCATTTTCTTATTTTATAGTTCATTTAATTATAATTGATATTTTACCTTTCCGTCATACACGCTTGCAATTTTTTTTCCCTTTTTATTTTAATTAATTTGAGAATTGATCTAAATTGTCAGAGAATAAAAATAGTTGTGCCACACAGCCAAGTTTGGAAAATAAGATTTCCTCTGAAAAATTTGAAAACGCTTATGTGGACCAACCTTCATACTTAACCAAAAAGTAAACTTATAAACTCCATTTAGTTAAACTTGTAAACCTCAATCTTGTGCACTCGGCAAGCTAACATGCAGTAACAAATTTTCTACCAGCACAACTGATGGTCAGAAGGCCATATTAAACCTTACCATATATAAGGTCATAAAGAGTGTCATCCTGACATCAGGTGCATAATATAAGCTCGACTTTATATCTAGAGTCGAATTCCTACTGGCTTGAGCTTCAAAGTGTTTGCTTCTCCTATACAAGTTGCCCTTACGAACCCTCAAACTCAACCCAGTACTCAATCTTTTATTATTCCGAACTAGGTCAAATCCATTGCAAATAAAAAGCATTTATCTAAAAAAGGCTTAAAATTTTAGAATAAATATTAAATCACATCAATACAATATCCCAAAAAATGTGGGACTCACAAAAGTTAACCTTGCTGGCAAAAGTCGCTACAACGGAAAAGAAAATTTGCCATAGTTTTCTTAAAGCAATCTGTTTCAAAATTTTGTACAATTAGAAATCAATTCTAATAATTCTAATAATAAATAATAGCTACTTAACAAGTCGATATAATTATTTTTGGAGTGTTATATCTCATCTACATTCTTGAATTTTTTCTTATTCTCACGATATTTTCCATGAATTTTTTCAAGAATTAGTAGCTAGAAAAGTACAGTAAACTAGAGTAAAATTGATTTCTGAATAATGTCTCATAATTTATTAAAAAGTAAATCTTAAAATATAAATTTCATATGACAAATTATCAATACAATAAACTCCAAAACATAAACACCGTCACAATTATTTGATTTTTATGCTAAAAATTTGAAGGGATGGTGTTTGCATTGTTTATTTTTATGCTAAAATTTTAATGGTAATGTTTTCAGTTTTTCAAATATTACTCTTTTATATTTCAGTAAAAATGTCTATCCTGATTTCAATATTGGTCGGGGAGAGATTGACTGGTGAAAACTATACCACATGGAAAAATAGAGAGAAAATGTCGAATGGTGAAGAATCCAACTTAGTTTTGTTCAAGAAACTCTCCCTATCATGAACAAAATTGCTTGTAATCTCCCTATTCTTCTAAATGAACTGCAAACCATTGAGTCTATGATGAAAAACAAAGGCAAAAATGAAGAGGCAAATGTTGCCAACTCAAGCAAGTTAAAAGTGCGCAGTTTCGCTCTTGAGAACTGAGTCTATAGCTTCAAACTCAGAGACTAAGAATTGGAAGAGAAAAAGTAGGGAGCAGAATATAACAAAAGTTACTCCAAAAGGAAAGAGAACCAAGGTAGAAAAAACTACAAAAGGGAGAGTGTTTTGATTGCAACGAAGAAGGGCACTCAAAGAGAAAATGTCCAAAATACCTAGAAGAAAAGAAAAAGGTCAGAGAGAAAAAGTAGTGAGGAGCATAATACAACTGACGCTGATCCAAAAAGAAAGAGAGTCAAGATAGAAAAAGCATCAAAAGGAAAGTGTTTCCATTGCAATCAACAAGGACACTAGAAGAGAAACTGTGTAAAATACCTAGAAGAAAAGAAATGGTCAAAAAAAGGTAAATATAATTCACTAGTACTTAAAATATTGATTAGTGGAGGATGTTAGATCCATCTAAATAATTTGATTCACAAGCCACTAATTATGTATGTTATTCTTTCTCGTTAGAAGGTGGACATATGATCATGCAAGAAATAGTACCTATAATGTTAAAGGAAATTGATTTCCATTTCTTATTTAGTTGTGCTGAGAATTGGAAAAAAAAATGAAAAGAAAATTGAAAAGAAAAAGGGATGAAAAAAAGTTTGGGCCATAAAACATAAAGCCCATTTAAGTTTTATGTTTTGTTTTTAAAAACGCTTTTTGTTCTTAGTAGCCGTGAACCTAAAATTGGAAGTCGTGAGAGTATTTGGGCATCCGTTTTGGGAGATTCTTGTGGTGTTTCACAGGCGGCGACTCACGCGAAGGTTTGGCACCTCGATGTCGACTCTTCACCACCTGGGGCTGTAGTATGTTCCAAGGGTTGGGCTGTTCGCCCATTAAAGCGGTACAAGTGTTGGCAACACAGAAAGGATAGATCGAGATAGATATTTTCCAAATAATTTGTTCTGGAAGCAGCAGAGTTATAGTAAGGGTAGTGAGAGTTCCAATGGGGAAGTGGAGTATTTTTACTACCACAATAAGGGACACGTTAAATACTTTTACAAGAAGTTCAAAGAAGATTTTGAGAAAGAGAACAGTACTACAAATGTTGTAACAGAAGAAGAACGGATTAAAGAGTTTCTGACTTGTGTTCAGAGGAATATATTTATACACCAGTGGGTAGTAGACACTGCAGCATCAGTGCATGTTGCTTCAGACAGACGTTGGTTCTCATCTCTTACTGTAGGTGATTATGGCTCAGTGAAAATGGGAATGAAAGTATCTCCAAGGTGAGAGGAATTGGAGATGTTTGTTTGAAGACAGTCATAGGGGCCGAGTTGGTGCTACGAAACGTCAGGTATATTCCTAGCTTCAGATTTAATTTGTTATCCGCAGGGAAGCTAGATGACGATGGCTACAACAGTGAATTTAGTGGGGGTTGTTGGAAACTCAAGAGGGAATCCAGGATGGTGGCAACAGGCTACAAGAGATCTTCTGTTTATGTTTCTGAGTTTAAGGTTGTTAGAGGATCTGAGAGACAGAGGATGCACAATAATGTAGCTGTAGATGGTTCAGGGTGAGACTAAAAAGAATCGGCAACATTGACAGTCAAGATAGATCACAAGAATCTGCCATCAGTTCAAGTACAACAACTGGGAAGTAGAAGAAAGGGAAAGGAGAACAGCTCAGTGAGGTGTTCAGTAGACTGTTGAAATAATACCCCAGTTATCAGACGATGAGCAAGCTGATGAAGTCGCAAAGGCGAGATAGTGCATTGAGGGAGAAGATTACAATTAGTGCTAAAGTTAATGGTAATGTCTCTAGAAAGGCAATAGACTTTGGTGGGAGCACCAAGTCATTAAAGGAATCTTCCTTCAGAGGTCGTTGTGTTCGATCGAGAAAAGAAGCGACATGGACAAATTAGTTCGAGTAGGAGCACGTGGCTGTGTCTCTAATGTCTGGGAGACAAGACCACGTAGAATTTCTCAGTCTCGAGGCAATCACAGACAGAGCTTGGGTAGGGTCGAGTAGTGTGGATCAGTTCGTTGATAGAGGAGTCAAAACTATGCCGCAGAGAATGTCAGGATGATGGGACATTGTTGATGCAGTGGGAGGTGAAATTGTTATTTTGTCTCCACGTGGGAGATTGTTGAGAATTGGAAACAAAATAAAAAGAAAATAAAAAAGAAGGGATGAAAAAAAGTTTGGACCATAAAACATAAAGCGCATTTAGGTTTTAGGTTTTGTTTTTAAAAAAAAACCTTTTGCTTTTTGTTTTTATTAGTCGTGAACCTAAAATTGGAAGTCGTGGGAGTGTTTAGGCATCCATTTTGGGAGATTCTTGTGGTGTTTCAGAGGCGGTTGCTCGAGTGTTCGCAACACAGAAAGGGTAGATCAAGATCGATACTTTCGAGGTAATTTGTTCTCGATTATTCTGTGAGTTTTTCATTCATGTTCCTAAGTATTATTGTGTTAAAATACTTAGAAGCTAGGGGCCTTTGTTGGGACCTCTAGGAGATATTTCAGGGGAGAGTTTTGTATTCAATCTTTTTAACAATTATTAGTGAATTATCCACATGTGAGTGGAAGACTGGACGTAGTCATTAGTGGTGAACCAGTATAAATCTGTATAGGAAATTATTTAGGTTAAATCCTATTTATAGTTTATGTATTTTCACTGTCACTTCAATATAATTTCTATGTTGTTTTTAAATACAACAAATGTGAGGGTTAAGAATTGAACCTTCGATCTCAAAAAAAGTAATTGGAATATATACTTGTGTACAATTTCTTTTTTGCAAAGGAAAAAGTATACAAGCTTAAACGATCAATATACATTTTGTACTCATTCCCTCTAAGCCTTTTGCTATTTACATTGGCCCTCATTGACCACTAGGTCGTCCACGATGGTTACTCGWGCATAATTTCAATGCTTCTTCCAAAACTTTATTATCATTTTCTTAAAATTAAATCAAATTATTCTTTTTGCATTTTTGTTAATCCTTACCAATGATTTATTAAAACTTGTAATTACATTATAATAATTTTTTCATTCAAAATCTAAATCGATGCAATCTTCAAAATTTCAAAGGTCCAATTGAAAATAAAAAAATTGATTCTTGTTTAGAAGGGAGACTCCAATTATAAATAGAAATTAGAGATAGAATAATATATTAAAATTTGTAATTACTTTAATTTCCAACTACTTATAATTAATCACCTTGCTTTATCAAACCTATAGCCCTCTATTATCCCTCTAATCATTGAAAATATTTTAACTATGGTTACAAATTTAATTTACTTGATGTCGGCAGTTAACTCAGATTTAATTGCTAAAATTTATACCGATAGTTTCTTTGAATAAATGACTAGCTGAGAGTGGAGCTAGTTTCGTCCAAAGCAGAAAATTGCTTAGGTCTATTTGGTTGGAAACTCGAATTCTATTTTTTATTTTCAGATTCCCTGAATCCAATATACATTTTTCAGGATTTGAGAGATTCGTTTTTGAAAACTGTTTTCGGATTCTGTGATCCAAACAGTGAGAATTTTTAAGATGCATAATTACATTAAAAATGATAAAAACTTTGATAAATATATTACTTCGTATTATAAACTTTATGTTTGTTAAAATTAAATCATGTAAAAGATAATGTATTCTAAATTATATAACCTATAAAATAATAATTATACAAAGTTCATAAAAAAATGTTAATAAATTAATTAATATAAGTTTAGATTAACCTAAATATTTTGTTTGTAACTCCTCCTACTTTAGAAATATATCACTAAACACACGTTAAACAATTTTTTAAATTGAGATTCAATTATCAAATCTGCTACCAAATACATATTGAAAATACTGAAAGCAAATAATACAACTCTAGTTTTCATTTTTCAAATTTTTGTTTTCTGATTAATAACCCAAACACACCTTTTTTTTCTCTTTTCTTTTTCTCTTTTTTCTTTGAGTTCATATGACTTTATATATATTATTAAAAATAAATGACGTGTCCTCTTTTGTTGACGTGTTTAACCCTCCAATCGAGCGAATTTACAACGAAGGAATAAAATGCAAATAAAATAAAATAATTTATTTATTTTGAGATTTTATTTTATCCTTTTATAGTTTATTTAATTATCATTGATGTTTTACCTTTCCGTTATACATGCTTGCAAGTTTTTTTCCCTTTTTTTTAATGTGAGAATTTATCTAAATTGTTGGCTAATAAAAATAGTTGTGCCACATGGAGAACAATGGAAGTTTGAAAAATAAGATCTTCACCTAAAAAGTTTTGGAAACGTTGAGTTAACCAAAAAGTAAACTTGTGAACTCCATTTGGTTAAAGGTCTTACACAACTTTAATTTTGTGCACTCGACAAGCCAATCTTTGGTAACAAATTTTCTACAAGCACATTCGAGGATCAGAAGGCCATATTGAACCTTACCATTTATAAGGTCATAAATCATTCTGACATCAGGTGCATAATATAAGCTCAACTTTATATCTAAAGTCTAAACCCCTATTGACTTGAGCATCAAAGTGTTTACTTCTCCTAAACAAATGGTCTTCATTTAGTGAACCCTCAAACTCGACTTAGTACCCAATCTTCTATTATTCCGAGCTAGATCAAAATCTAGCATGATCTTTGCAAATTAAAAGCATTTATCTAAAAATACTTAAAATTTTAGAATAAATATTAAATCACATCAATATAATATCCCAAAAATATGGGACTCACAAAAGTTAACCTGCTGGTAAAAGTGGCTACTACAAACAAGAAAATTTGCCATAGTTTTCTTAAACAAATCAATATCAAAATTTTATATTTTCATTATACAAATCAATTCTAATAATTCTAATAATAAATAATAGCTACTTAACAAGTCGATATAATTATTTTTGGAGTGTTATCCCATCTACATTCCTGAATCATGCCTCCATTTGGCCATTTCATTTCTTATTCTCACGCTATTTTCCATGAAAATTTTCAGGAATTAGTAGCTAGAAGAATAGTAAACTAGAGTAAAATTGATTTCTTAATAATATCTCATAATTTATTAAAAAGTAAATCTTAAAATATAAATTTCATATGATAAATTATCAATACAATAAACTCCAAAACATAAACACTGTCACAATAACATATATCCAATAAATTTCACATACAAATATTTAGTTTTATGATGATATATATTAATATAAAGAGGGTGGAAAACATAATATTCCTCGTCCCATTGTCACGGAGAAAAAAAAAAAAAAAACTCCCATATTGGAATTCTTCACCCCATTTGAGGTGGGTCCTCACAGATCCACTCTCATGGAAAAAAAAGTAATACCTTTAATTTTATTTTTTTAATATAAAAGGTATAGGGGGAGGATTTGAATTCATGATATTTTAATGATTCGATAATTAAAAGAATAGTAATTTATATCAATTATTTTTTATTCAATATGTAAGCTGATGTAAACCTAAAAATTTCAGAGGTCAAATTTGTAATTATGTTCTAACAATTTATTATAAATCACGTCTTCTACTATACCTTTAATCATTGCAAAAATTTTAGCTATGTTACAAATTTCATTAAAGATTTAGTTGCGAAATTGCAGAGGATAATTACTTATTTTTCATTTGAATAAATAACACGTCGAGAGTGGACTTAATTTCGTCTTACTTTTTTTAGATTTTAAAATTTTTGAATTTAAAGTCTTTAATTTCTAAGAAATACAATATGCTGGTCAAATTTGTTTGATTTCATGTTTTTTAAGGTTGAAATGTTGCATAAAGTATGTTATTTATATTTAAATCTCATCATATATTATGTACATTATATATTATTGTTTTGAATATACTTTTTATATTTGAAATAATATAGGCCGATTCTTGACTTATAATTTGTTTATTTCAAATATTTAAATGAAATATATAAGATTTTAATTGAGTGGATAATTATCTTTTATATTTATAGTATGAATCAGATTTGGCTGTATTTTTTTTAGATATTTAAAATTTGAATTGAGTTGATAAGTATTTTTTTTTTATGTTTTTAGTAGGATTTTGATTTGGGTAGATTTGTTTTGTAAATACACAAAATTTGAATTTAGTTAATAATTATCTTTCTTAGGGTAGCTAAAGGTTCTACTTCAGCCTATTTAGTGAAGTAATCAATGGCAACAATGGCGAAGTGCACCTGGCCTTTACTAGTAGGTAATGGTCCAATAAGGTCAATTCTCCATTAAGTAAATGGCCACGGGTTAGAGATTGGCGTCAAATTTTCTGGTGGCTGTCTTATCAAATCAGCATATCTTTGACACCTGTCACACTTTCGTATGAAAGTTTTCCCGTCTCTGTTATACTCGGTCAATAATACCCTTGTCGGATGATTTTTGACATTAGAGTTCGAGCTTCGATGTGATCTCCACAAATTCCTTCATGTATTTCTCTGATCACATAATCTGCTTCATCTGGCGTAAGGCATTTAAGCAGTAGTAATGAGTATCCACGTTTATTTAACGTTTCTCCCTGTAGAAGGTAATGAACGGCTTGACGTCGCAATTTTGTAAATTCGTTTTGATCATCCGGTTGAATCCCTTTATGGAATTCAACGATTGGATCTAACCAACAACAAGGTCGTGTTTCAACCGAACAATGTTCTTCCTGGTCAATAGACGGCGAGTTCAACACTTCAACTGGTACAGTGCGGGCCAGATCTGTCTCGAATGTCGCGGCCAACTTTGCCAGAGCATCCGCGTTGGAATTTTCCGACCTCAGGACTTGGCAAATTATAAAGTCTTTGAACTGAGCCAAATTTTCTTTTGCTTTTCTTAAATATTTTGCCATCTTTTCGTCCCTTGCTTAGAATTCGTCCATAATTTTGATTGACTATAAGCTGAGAATCACTTAGAATTAATAAAAAATCTGCATCCATACTCTGGGCTAAGTGGAGGCTGACCAATAGTGCCTCGTACAGCTTCATTGTTCGACGTTCTAAAATTGAATCGCAGCACAAATTCAAAATGTGTTCCTTCTGGTGACTCAAGGAGAATTCCAGCTCCGCACCCTTTCTCGTTAGAGGACCCATCAACGTAGAGTGTCCACTGTTGCTTTGGTTCCTTCATTAGATGAGTTGGTGTTATTTTAGCCACAAAATCAACTACAGCTTGTCCCTTTAGAGATACATGCGGTTCAAAACTTATATCATATTCACTTAATTCCAGAGCCCACTTCATCAATCTTCCTGACGTCTCCGGTTTTTGAAAAACCTGACGTAAAGGGAAATTAGTTAGGACAACAACCTTATGCGCTTGGAAATAAGGTCGCAACCATCAGGCCGAATTGACTAGAGCCAATGCTAATTTTTCGACATTAGGATATCTAGTTTCTGCGCTTGTCATTGATTTACTCGTATAGTACACGGGGCTCTGTACTCCTCCATTATTTCTTATCAAGACCGAACTGATCGCGGTATCTGAAACTGCTAGGTATAGATATAAATAGTCACCATGTTTAGGCTTGGACAATAAAGGTGTTGAACTCAAGTATTCTTTTGGCTTGATAAAAGCTTGCTCACACTCATCCGTCCATTCAAACTTCCCCTTTGTTCGCAGGATTTTAAAGAATGGCAGACATTTATCTGTTCAAACATTGGAATTGCTTCAGGTTTTCTGGAGACTCCATCTTTAGAACAACCTTTATTTTATCCAGGTTAGCTTCTATTCCTCTACGATTAACCATAAATCCCAGGAATTTTCCTAATAAAACTCTGAACACACATTTGGTTGGGTTTAATTTCATTTGGTAATGTTTCAGTACCCCAAAGGCTTCGGTCAGATCAACCATATGCTCCTCAGCAGTCAGGCTTCTGACTAACATGTCGTCAACATAAAGCTCCATATTACGGCCTATCTGCTTAGTAAACATCATGTTTACCAACCGCTGATATGTGGCCCCTGCATTCTTAAGACCAAAAGGTATCACTTTATAACAGTAAAGACCTTGGTCTGTGACAAAGGCTGTATGCTCCTGCTCGGGTACATACATCTTTATTTGATTGTAACCTGAATAAGCATCCATGAAGGTTAGTAACTCATGACCTGCCGTCGCATCAACGAGTCGGTCGATCCGGGAAGGGGGAAGCTATCTTTTGGATATACTTTATTTAAATTTGTAAAGTCGACGCACATTCTCCATTTTCCGTTTGCCTTTTTTACCATTACAACATTGGAGAGCAACCCGGGGTAGTAAACTTCTTTAATAAATTTAGCTTTGAGAAGCTTATTTACCTCCTCAGATATTACAGTGCTACGAGTAACGTCGACAGGCCGACGCTTTTGTTTAACAGGCTTATAGTTCGGATTTATGTTCAGCCTATGAACTATCACATTGGGATCTATTCATGGCATGTCCTCGTGAGACCATGTGAATACATCAGCATTTATTTGTAAAAAATTAACGAGTTCCTCCCGGATTGGGGCTTTCAGCCCTAGTCCAATGTTGACAAACTTCTCATTAGCTCCAAGCTTAATCTGCTCGAGTTCTTGCTTCGATGTTCTCCATCCGAGTTCGTTGCTGGGCTCATCGTCTGAAGCCATCCCAGAGGATGTAGCTCCATTAATCACTGCACAAGTTCGGGTACCCTTCAGTGTTGTGGCATAGCATTCTCTCGAAGCTTTCTGCTCGCCTTTGATAATACCTACGCCATTGGGGATAGAGTATTTCATCATTTGGTGGTAAGTAGAGGGTACAACCTGCAATTCATGTATATATGGTCACCCTAGTATCATGTTGTATGCCGACGCGCCACCTACAACGACGAACTCGGTTACCTTCCGAACTTTGTTATTGTTTTTCTCCAATGATAACTGGTAGGTCAGTACAACCTTCTGCTATAACTGTTTCCCCAAAAAACCAACCAGGGGTGTAGGGCATCGTTTCAATTGCGACTTCTCCCATCCTAGAGCAAGATAAGTTGAAAGAGAGAGTATGTTGATGGAGGCCCCTCCATCAACAAGTACTCGCCGGACCTGCACGTTATTAATTATGGGTGAGATTACTAAGGCGTCATTATGTGGTAAATGAACTCCTTCTAGGTCGGTTGCAAAAAAACAAATTGCCACTGTTGACTTAACATATGAAGTGGGACTTCGTGAGTAGTTTCTCGAATGAGGGCTTTCCTCTTATTGCCTGAATGCCCTCCACTCGGACCACCAAAAATGGTATTAATTACCACGGGCTTTTTTCCGTCTACTCCTCTTCTCTTAGGTGAGGGAGACTTGTCTTGATCATCACGATCTGATCGGTCAAATTTTCTTTTAGCCCGGGAAGAACAGGAATCCTTCTTCCCTACATATTTTTTCAGATGTCCCTACCTAATCGATTTTCAATCTGATCTCTCAAGTCGTAATACTCTGAAGTATCATGTCCATAGTCTCTATGAAACCTGCAGTATTTATTCTTACTTCACTTTTTCGGACTCGACTTCATCTTACTCGGTTTTTCCAGTATTGTATTCAAGTTGCTATTCTCAATGTTGGCAAGGATTTTCGATAATGGGACGTTGAGTGGGATGTAGCAATCGAACTCCCTTAAACGGCGATCATGAACTTGCACTGTTCGTTCTTGTCGCGATCGGTTATCGTGGGTAGACTTTCTTGACTCATGATCGCAGCTCATGTGACCTTTTTTCGGCTGTGAGCTCTGTCCTCGAGCTTGTGCATGCCTAGATATTATTGTCTGATGTTAGAGATGTTTTGCCCGAAGCACATCCTCAGCGTGCATATACTGACGTGCTCGCTGAATTGCCTCGCTGTATGTCCCAGCTGGTTGAATAGCAAAAGAATGAACCAAGTCGGGATTATTTATAGCCGATGTTAAAGTCATTCTGGCTGCATCATCTGAGCAGTCGAGGACCTTTATCTTCTGTCATAAACCTCCAAACGAAATCACGCAGCGATTCATCCTCTTATTGATAAATTGTAAGGAGATGGGTGTCAGGCGTTTTCTTGTCGTGTTGCATAGAGAACTAACTTATGAAGATCTTTCTCAATTGCTTCCAAGACCCAATGGTCTTGGATTTCAATTGTCTATACCATGACCGAGCTTGGCCCTTCAAAGTGACAGAGAAAGCCCTGCACTTCATTTTGTCCCCGACTGCAGTCAATTCCATCAACCCTCGTACAGTTCGATGTGGTCAATCGGATCAATTGACCCATCTTATGGCTTCATGTCCGGTTTCTTCATCTTTGGTGGAAGTGGATATGCCATTATGGGGGCTGTGAAAGGGGGATCCTCTTGTTTGCCTAGCTCCACCCAATTGGCATCATCCATCTTGCAACTTTGTTTCAAAGCCTCAAAATCATTCTAAAGCTTGATGATGACTTCCTTCATGGAATCTTGTACTTCCGGCACATCCACCGTGGTTGGATATGTCGATGTAGTTGCAGCTGCTTCGGCATGTGGCTGTTGAACTGTGTTCGAATTGACTCCTCGAGTCATTGGGGTAGATCCCAAGTTTAGAGTGACTGGGGTTTGTTGCCCAGCTTGTTGTGACACGTTGCGTTCTTCTAGCATCTGACGAAGATCTGGGGCTTCTGTCGTTATATGCACTCGAAGACCTTCTCTTGGATCGATGGTAGCAGTTTGTCTCGCTCTCAAATTGAGGAGCTCGCGAACTGGCACCTGTGGTGGAACATCTTCCTCCTCTGATATCGTTGGAGCCTTTCCGTGGGCTGGATCCCTTGGAACGAGAGATTCAGCAGTATGTTCATGTACGTCAGCCTCTCGGATCCTGATAGATGGTCCTGGTGCATGTACGTCTCCGGCCTATAACCCTCTATTACTTTTATTAAAATTTGTAATATATTAAAATTTGTAATTACTTTTATAATTAATCCCCTTGGTTTGTCAAACCTATAACCCTCTATTATACCTCTAATCATTGAAAACAATTTAATTAACTCAAATTTATCTTTTTAAGCACAATAAATAGAGATGGGGATTAGAATTCACAACGTTTTGATGAGAGACAAGTGACAACTATCACTGAGCTAAACTAATGTTGGTAATTAACTCATATTTAGTTGCTAAAATTTATACCTATACTTTCTATTTGAATAAATGACGGGCTGAGGGTGGGGCTGGTTTCGTCCAAAGCAGAAAATTGCTTAGTTTTTTTTCTTTTTTTTTTTCCTATAAAGAAAGTGGTTTAGTTTTGAGTTCATACGATTTTTTATATATTATATAAAATATATGACATGTCCTCTACAGGAAACTTTTTTTTTATGGATTTTTTTTAGTACATTTTATGGAAATATTTAAACCTTAAAGATCCTTCCACATCTCTTTGCTCTCTTGGGAAGAATATGTTGACGTGTCTTAAGCCTCCAATGGAGCCAATTTACAACATAGTTCTAAATATCCGTCCACATTGATATTTCCATATTTTCATAGGTTCGATATAGACATGAGAAGTAAATTGACATTTCTATCCTAGTAAAAAAAATGACAAAATATGAAAAATATTAACAAAATGTCCTTAATATATACATAATATTAATATTAATTAATTTTAACTTATTTATAAATATGAAAATGTTTATTTGTTAATTTAAATATTTTTTACGATTTTTTAATTCTCTAACCTTTATAGAAATATCCATCGACATCGATATTTTCATGAAATTGAGACATCGAGATGTCGTGACATTTAAAACATTGATTTACAATGAAGGAATAAAGTGCAAATGAAATAATTTAATTTAATTATTTTGTTATTCTATTTTATTATTTTATAGTTTATCTAATTATAATTGATATTTTACCTTTCCGTCATACACGATTGTAAGTTTTTTTCCTTTTTTTTTTTTATTAATTGATCTAAACTGTGGAGAATAAAAATAGTTGTGCCATGCGCATAGAGAACAATGACAGTTCGGAAAAAAGTTTGGAAACGCTCAGGGCCGACCTCATAGTTAAAAGGTCTCACACAACTTCAATCTTGTGCACTCCACAAGCTAACTTGTGGTAACAAATTTTTTACAATCACAATCGAAAGTCAGAAGGCTATATTGAACCTTACCATATATAAGACCATAGAGAGTGTCGTCCTAGCATCAGGGACATAATATAAGCTCGATTTTATACCTAAAGTCGAACCCCTCTATACAGGTCATCCTTACTGAGTGAACTCTCAAACTAGACCCAGTACTCAATCTTTGATTATTCCGAGCTAGGTCAAATCCAGTATAATATTTGCAAATTAAAAACATTTATGTAAAGAAGTCTTAAAATTATAGAATAAATATTAAATCCCATCAATAGAATATCTCAAAAATATGAGACTCACAAAAGTTAATTAATCTTGCTGGCGAAAGACACTGCTACGGTAAAGAAAATTTGTCATAGTTTCTTAAAGCAATCAATATCAAAATTTTATATTTTCATTGTACAAATCAATTCTAATAATTCCAAAAATAAATAATGACTACTTAACAAGTCGATATAATTATTCTTGGAGCGTTATCCCATCTACGTTCCTGATCGTGCCTCCATTTCATTTCTTATTCTTTCCATGAAAA
Organism: Momordica charantia; assembly: GCF_001995035.1. The sequence continues at coordinate 119,755 of NW_019104792.1, forward strand.
TTTTCAAGAATTAGTAACTAGAAGAGTATAGGAAACTAAGAGTAATTAATTAAAAAATAAATCTTAAATTTTAAATTTCATATGACAAATTCGGTACAATAAACTCCCTGAAACATAAGCATAATAATATATATCCAATAAATTTTAGATACAAATATTTAGTTTTATGATTATATGTATGCATGTGTATATATATATATATGTATTAATATAAAGGGGTAGGAAACATAATATTCCTTGTCCCCATTGCCACGGAAAAAACTTTCTCCCATCCTAAAAAAAAGTGATACTTTAGTTTTATTTTTTTAATATAAAAGATGTCGGTGAAGATTCATATTCATGATATTTTCATGGGAAATTTAACCCGATAATCAAGAGAATAGTAATTTATAACAATTTTTTTATTCAATATATAAGCCCATGTAAATCTAAAAATTTCAGAGGTTAAATATAATTTTGAAACTTGTTTAAGGGTAGAATTCCATTATAATTTTATTGTAGATCAAATATTTATTTAAATGGTATTTATATAATTTTAAAAAATTTTAATATATGAGATATTAAAAGGACGAAGATTTATTTAAGGGTAGAATTTCATGGATCATTTAGAATAGGTAATTGAATCAATGTTTTTTTTGTCACTATTTTTTTTTTTTGGAAACTACCTTAAAGAAATCAATTTTTTACTGCATATTATATATAAAAGGGTAGGGTAGTAGAGGGTTTTTATGGGTAAAATCAAAAGATGGAAAAAATTACCTGATAACCTCTCACTTTTTTGAAATTTTGTAATTTTTGAATTTGAAGTCTTTAATTTCTAAGATATGCAAAATATGCTGGGTAAATTTGTTTGATTTTATGTTTTTTAAAGTTGAAAGGTTGCATAAAGTAGGTCATTTATATTAAAATCTCATCCTAACTTATGGCTATCATATATTATTGTTTTAAATATAATTCTTATATTTAAAATAATATATGATCATTCTTGATTGATAATTTGTTGATTTCAAATTTTTAAATGGTATAAAATTTGAATTTTCTTTTTTGAAATATATAAAAGTTTAATTGAGTGGATAATTATATTTTATATATCTAGTATGAATCGGATTTGGCTGTATTCTTTTTTTTTTTTAGATATTTAAAATTTGAATTGAGTTGATAATTATTTTTTTATGTTATTAGTAGGATTTTGATTTGGGTAGATTTGTTTTTTTAAATACAAAAAATTTGAATTTTGTTGATAATTATCTTCTTATGAGATTTGGCTAAAATTTTCTATAAATACGACATTTGACTAACCAAAACTCACACTAATTCTCTCAAGAAAATTTTCTTTCACCAATCTTGGATCATTTTTCTTAACAAAGAAATCGTGAAGGTAGTTTTCTTAATTTTGTTTATAAATATATTTATGGTTCTCAATCCAAATTTTCTAAACGGTTTAGAAATCAAAATTGTGCCGAAACTTTTGAATTTTATTTAGAAATAAAGTTTTATGATTGTAATTTTTTCATATATGTGATGCCTGTAGTCTGCAAAAATTATTGTTTAGGCATTAGATTTTATTGGTTTTTAATATAGGAATTAGAAAACTCGCAAGTGTTAGGGTTTTATGCAAATTCTCTTTTTAAAATATGTTGTAATCGAGAGAAAATTTTTGGATATGTCAAAAATATTTTGCTCGATTTCTTTAAATATGCATGTTGATTTTTTTTTTCATATATAAGTGCATATGAAGTATGTCGTTTAGATTAAAATTTCACTATAAATTATGAATATCTGATGTCATGCACTATTATTTTAGATATAATTGTTATATTTAAAATAATAGTTGATACGATTATTGACTTTTTTAAAAAAATGGTTTATTTTGGAACCCTAAAATGGCTAAAATTTTGAATTGGGTTGATGGTTACGTTTTATTATCTAAATAGGATAAGAGAAATTAAGTCTAGGATTTTTAATACAAAATTAAATAGTATAAAATTTTAATAGAGATTAAAAACATTATTTTTAAATATGATTAAACAAATCAAATATAAATAATTTATCTTTCCATATTTCTAATAGGATTAGAATTCTGTTTCAAAAAATTTAGGATAATCTATTATTCATAGTTTGAAAAGGGTTTAAAATTTAATTATAAAATGAAATTATCTTTAAATTAATAAGTTTTAAATACCACTAAAAGCAAGTCCTAAATAGTTAAATGAAGATTAATTAACTTGAATAATAATTTACGATAGGAGAGTTGAGATATTTAAGTTGATTTGGGTTGAGTTTGTCTCAACTATTATCAAATTGTTTGATTTTTATGCTAAATATTGAATGGATTAGTGTTTCTATTATTTGTTTCTGTGTTAAAATTTTATTGGTAGTCTTTTCACTTTTTTAAATATTACTATTTTATGTTTCAGTAAAAATGTCTACCCTTGATTTCAATATTGGTTGGGAGAGATTGACCAAGAATCCAACCAAGTTAGTTTTGTTCAAAGAAACTTTCCCTATCCTGAACAAAATTGTTTGTAATCTCCCTACTCTTCTAAATAAACTCCAAACCATTGAGTCTATGATGAAAAATAAAGGCAAAAATGAGGAGGTAAATGTTGCCAACTCAAGCAAGTTAAAGTACGCAGTTTCGATCTTGAGAACTGAGTCTATAGCTTCAAACTCAGTTTCGATCTTGAAAAATGAGTCTGTAGCTTCAAACTCGGAGACTAAGAATCGGAAGAGGAAAAGTAGGGAGGAGCAAGATACAACAAAAGTTGCTCCAAAAGGAAAGAGAGCAAAGGTAGAAAAAGCTGCAAAAGGAGAGTGTTTTTATTGGAAAGAGAAAAGACATTGGAAAACAAACTGTCCAAAATACCTAGAAGAAAAGAAAAGAAAAATTCAGAGACTAAGAACAGTGAGAAGATTCAAGGTAGGAAAAACATCAACATACCTAGAATAAAAGAAAAGGAAAATTCAGAGACTAAGAATAGTGAGGAGCGTGATACAACTAAAGCTGATCCAAAAGGAAACATAGTCAAGGTAGAAAAAACAGGAAAGTGTTTTCATTGCAACGAAAGACACTAGAAGAGAAACTATGCAAAATACCTAGAAGAGGGTAAACATTGTAAACATGATTTACTGGTACTTGAAATATTGATTAGCGGAGGATGTTAGATCCATCAAAATTATTGCATTTATGAGCCACTAATCATTGTAGGTTCTTCTTTTCAGAAAAATGATTCACATGAACAACTAGAATACGGATAGATGACCTGCAAGAAATAATGTCTATAATACCAAAAGAAATTTATTTCCATTTCTTGTTTAGTTGAACAATCTCGTTGTTTGAATTTATCAATAATAGTCATTGTTATTTCAAAAAACGATTTTAAGAACTATTCTGTAAATGAAAATAATTTGTATGTGCAAATATGATGAACATATAAAACATTTCTAACTTTCAAGTGTTTGTTAGATTGAGTAGAGACTAAATCATGATTTTTTCTTTCTTATAGAAGTTGGGCAGGGGTTTAAATTTTAGAGCTATTTAACCCATTAATTGAAACTTGTCAATTGTCAAATTGTGTGGGAAGGTATAAACTTTTATAGGTTATATACTTTTCTTTTTTTAATACAGCAAATGAAACATCAAGAACTTTGAGATACTTTGGATCTAAAAAAAGTAATTGGTACTAATTTGAGATATGTTTGTGCATAATTTCAATGTTTCCAAAAATTCATTATCTTTTTTTTTTAAAATTAAATTATTTTCCTTGCTTTTTTTCTTAATCATTACCGATGCAATATTAAAACTTGTAGTTACATTATAATAATTACTTTTTTATTCCAGATCGATGCGTCCTTAAAATTTTAAAGGTCAAATTTAAAAAATCGAAACTTATTTAGAAATGAGACTCCAATTATAGAAATTAGAGATAGAATAATATATTAAAATTTGTAATTACTTATAATTAATCACTTTGGTCTATCAAACCTATAGCCTTCTATTATCTCTTTAATCACTGAAAATATTCTAATAATGATTACAAATTTAATTAACTGATATATTTTTTAGTATAATAAATAAGAGTGGAGGATTTGAACTCATGATCTCTTCGTTAGAGACAAATGTCAATTACTGCTGAGATAAGTTTATGTTGGCAATTAACTCAGGTTTAGTTACTAAAATTTATACATATATGTGCTATTTGAATAAATGTCGGAGTGTTTGCATCTCCCATGCAAGTAATCCTCACTTAGTGAACCTTCAAGCTCCACCCCGTATGCCCAATCTTCAACTATTCCGAATTAGATAAAAATCCAACATGATATTTGCAAATTAAAAGCATTTATCAAAAAAATACTTAAAATTTTAGAATAAATATTAAATCACATCAATAGAATATAAAAAAAAAATGTGGGACTCACAAAAGTTAATCTTGTCGGCAAAAGTCGCTCCTATGAAAAAGAAAATTTGCCATAGTTTTCTTAAAGCAATCAATATCCAATTTTGTTAATCTTGTCGGCAAAAGTCGCTCCTACGAAAAAGAAAATTTGCCATAGTTTTCTTAAAGCAATCAATATCCAAATTTTAAATTTTTACGTGAAAATCAATTCTAATAATTCAAAAAAAGAAATCGATAAAGGCGAAATTTCCTTAAGGACATGCCATCACGATAGAGGACCATGTGCACGAATCTCACGAAGCAAGAGTTCACACGTCAACACGGAGAACTTACACAATGAAATTGTTAAACTCTATTATTTGCATCGCAAGAATTTCCAAACTCATTTCCAACGTTCGAATGGTTAACCACACAATTGTATCTCACCTTAACGCATTTTCACGTCTAAGATCTCCGAGATAACCGTGAGTTTGAATACGATTATCTAAACTCCCTATAAATACCCTTAAGTTAAAAGGGAACCCTATAAATACCCTTAGGTTAAATGGGAAATGTAAGCAAACTTTGAGATTGAAACTGATATTAATTAATTTTACTCGTATCGTGTACTGACCAGATTTTGGAGTGCTAACTTTTTTTTCTTGTTGGATCTTATCTTCGAGTGTTGTTCTTGCATATCATATTATTTTAATCGAACTTTTTCGGTAGCAACATAAATAATGGCTACTTAACAAGTTGATGTAATTGTTTTTAGGTGTTATATCCCATCTACCTTCCTGCCCCCATTTCATTACTTATTCTCACCATATTTTCCATGAAATTTTGCGACATTAAGTAGAAGGGTGCAGTAAACTAGAACTCGTAAAATTGATTTTTTAATAATATCTCATAATTTATTTAAAATCAAATCTACAAATTTAAATTTCATATGACAAATTATCAATACAATATAATAAACTTTAAAACATAAACATCATCGCAATAATATATATCCAATAAATTTCAGATTCAAATATTTAAGTTTATAATTTTATATATATATAGAGAAAAAAAAGTGATTTTTGTTTTTTAATACAAAATATGTAAAGGTCGATTCAAATTCAGGATCTTTTCATTGGAGATTTAACTAGATAATGAAAAGAATAGTAATTTATAACAATTATTTTTTTATTCAATATCTAAGCTGATGTAATCCTAAAATTTCAAAGGACAAATTTTAAAATTTGAAACTGGTTTAAAAAGGGGGTTCCAACTCTAAAAACTGAAAATAGTTGAGCGATAATTGACATATATCTCAAATTAAGAGGTTGTGAGTTCGATCCCCTACTCTCACATGTATCATGTAGTCATCAAATATTTACTTAAATGATATTTATATAATTTAAAAGAATTTTAATATATGAGATATTAAAAGAACCTAGATTATAGACAACTTTATATATAATATGTAGTAAAAATTTGATTCGTTTAAGGACATAAATTCAGACTCCTTCAAGCAAATCAATTTTTCTATTACATATTATGTATAAAATGATATTATACTCGGAAGGTTTTTCGGAGTGAAATCAAAATATAAAGAAAAATACATTATAACCCTGTGTGTATTTTTTTTAATTTTGTAATTTTTGAATTTAAAATCTTTAATTTCTAAGATATGTAAAATATGCTAGTCAAATTTACTTAATTTTATGTTTTTTAATATTTGAATGTTGCATGAAGTAGGTCATTTGTATTAAAATATCACCGTATAGCTTATGCTGTTTTGAATATAATTCTTATATTAGAAATTCGGATTTCCGTGACAGTTAAAAACTGTCATTAACATAATTCATGACAGTTTTTTTTTGTCATCTATTATAGCATAAGAAAGAGGAGAAGATGACAAATTTGAAAAGTTGTCATCAATTCATTTACAACTACAGTTATACTTTGTCACGAATAGATCTTTCCAGCATAATAAATAAATGTCACATAAAGTCATTTAATTACAATTTATAAATGTCACTGAAAAATTGAAAGATTTTATTCTTCTGTCAATAAAAACTTAATGACGACAATTTATAAATGTCACAAAATATTTTTTAACGACAGTTTATAATTATCATGAAATGTTTTTTAACGAGTTCAAAATTGACATGAAATATTTTTTAACGACTATTAATAAATGTCAAGAAAAACGTAACAATGACTATTTATAATTGTCACGGAAACTTTTATAGTGATAGTTTTAACGGTCAATATTGATAGTTTTAACTGTCATTAAAATTTTTATATTGACAATTTTAACCATCACGAAAATTTTATATATGACAATTGATTAATTGTGATAGTTTTTTTTGTCACAATTTGTGTTTAATAAAAGTTTGTAATATCAATAAAAGTTTATATATGACAATTTCACAACAGACATGAAATACATTCAATAACACTGTATACGTTTCAAAGAAATTCTCTATATCAATAAATTATAAAATGTAACAAAGTTGCATATAATAAAATCATAGTTTGATTAAATTTGTACATTATGATACTATAAGTCTATGACTGTTAGAAATACTATACTATAAGTCTATGACTACAATAAGAGAATGTCCAACGAACTATATTCACATTACATCAACCTCATACATGTCGGAAGTCCGCCGAAACACTTCCCTATACATTCTCCTTTCTCAAAATGTTGCTCCCGCAAGCTACTCCTTCAACAAAATAAAAAGAAAAATTAAGAAAATATTAATATTGACTTCCACATTTTCTTTCTAACTCCAACCTGCATTACATAATGACATATATAAACACTAAGATTAAATTTGAATTGAATTGATAATTAGCTTTTATATTTCTAGTATGAATTGGATTTAGCTAGATCTTTTTCTTTTTTTTTTTGTGATAAATAAAATTTAAATTGAGTTGACAATTATCTTTTATATTACTAGTATGATTTGGATTTGGCTAGATTATTATTTCATTCTCGAGATATATAAAATTCGAAGTCGAGTTGATAATTAATTTTACGTTTCTAGTAGGATTTGGGTTAGGCTAAATTTGTTTTTGTGAAATACACAAAATTTGAATTGGGTTAATAATTATTTTTTATGAGGTTTCAAAAATTTTCTATAAATACAAAATTTGAGTAATCCAAGCTCACATGCTCTAAGAAATTCTCTCAATAGTTTTTCTTCCACCAACCTTGGTCTATTGTTCTTAGCCAAGAAATCACAAAGGTAATTTTTTTAATTTTGTCTATAAATATATTTGGTTGTCGATTCATGTTTTCTAACTTGTTTAGAAATCAAAATTCTATTCATACCTTTGAATTTTTTTCAAGAGATATAAAATTTGAATTGAGTGATAAAATTATCTTTTATTATTCAAATAGGATTTCAATATGGCTAGGTTTTTTTTAGATATATAAAATTTGAATTGAGTTGATAATTATCTTTTATATTTCTAGTAGGATTTGGATTTCGCAGGATTTTCTTTTGAGATACATAAAATTTTAATTGAGTTTGTTTATGCAGGGATGTGCA